>CAIGRP010100528.1:0-14020 GCA_903798385.1 Fraxinus cuspidata | reverse complement strand
GTATATTGGTCATTTCATAATTTTTAATTGAGAAAATAGGTGAAAAGGACCTTTTGCGCAATGAAAGGTGGAAATAAGGGTGAAAATGCCAAAAAATGAAAGGTATGGACGTTTTCCACAATAACAATGAAAGTTGAGGACGTTATGTGCTAATTACCCTTAGAATATAGATTTTTTGAGAATGTGTAGTTAAAAAAAAAAGAAAATTTTCAATTTACGTGTAAAATTATTTTATTGAAAAATATAGTTGAAAATTAATTTTGAAAAAATGGGCTCAAACGAGCTCTTTAAATAATGTGGGGGCCAATATTGGCCACCCTTGACATAATCTATCATTAAGGACATAGGAAGCAACAAAACTGATACGTTGGGGATCAAGTTGCCATACATCTTATAGATTAGGGATCAAATTTGCAATTTCTACCACTCACAATCCGGCACGATTTTGAAACTTCCAATTTCCCTCCCCATTCCAACCTCATTAATCCCTAATTCCCCAATTTTTTTTTCTCAAGCAATTCTTCTATTCAATTTCTCATCTTCAATGACTGCTCAATCCCAAAACCATCACAAGAAACCTCCCAAACAACCCCTCAAAAGCCCACAAAAACAATGGTCCATTGCCGATTTCGAAATCGGTAAACCCCTTGGCAAAGGCAAGTTCGGCCGTGTCTACCTCGCCCGTGAAATCAAGGTATAAATATAATGCAGTGGAAATTGAATTAATCGAAATTTGAGTGATTCGTTTTTTATTTGGTGTTTGATTTTTGTTAGATTACACACTGCTGATGCTGAGAAAATTGTATTTCTGGGAATTTGAGTTTCTTTTAATTTTTATTTTATTTTTTGTTTTTGATTCTTGTAAGAGTAATTATATAGTGGCGCTGAAGGTCATATAATAATGCTGGGGAAATTGAACTTTTGGGAATTTAAGTAATCCGTTTTTGATTTTTGGGCTTTGGTTTGTGATAGAGCAAGTATATAGTGGCGCTGAAGGTGATTTTTAAGGAGCAAATAGAGAAGTACAGATTGCACCACCAGTTGAGAAGGGAAATGAAGATTCAGACCAGTCTCCGTCACCCAAATGTCTTGAGACTGTTTGGATGGTTCCATGACGAGGAACGGATTTTCTTCATCTTGGAATATGCTCATGGAGGTGAACTCTACAAAGAGCTACGGAAATCTGGCCGCCTCTCCGAAAGACAAGCTGCCACTGTAATCTCTATTTATTCTTCTGCGTGCATGTTTATCAGCTAATAGGTGTTTATGTGTGTTTATACAACTGTGCATCTGTGCAAGAATTTCTTCTTGTGATTGAAATGTGAACTTAATTGTGGTTTAATATTGAATTTCATCTGCACAAAAGGAAATTAAGTAAATTAGGAATACGAATTATTTTGGAAACAAGAAATTTATCGTACACACCAATGGATATGCTTACAAAGCAGATACAAAACAAATAGCAAATAGAACATCCATGAATATTAATCCTCATCATATCTTGTCTCAATTCTTCATTTATAGGTAGATATCAATCTAGTCACGCTCCTATAATGAATTAGAAATTGCGACCAATTTGTAAATAGAGGCATCTAAGACAATAAGATTTCAGCTTGACTTTAAACTATAAATGCTGGTGCTAGATAGCCTGTTAATTAAGGTGGCAGAAACACTTTATTCTTTTAATAAACAACCCACACACATTATGAGCTTATAAAACGTAGTAGTTTCTAATTAGGTGACGGAAAACAAAGCATGCCGTAGTATAACGTTCATTTTATTTTCCATGAAAGGCAATGAACTGCATTTAATTCTAATTTAAAACAAAGAATTGCACTTACCTCCACGTAGGAGTTTAATTTTATGAAAGGAACTTTAGGATTGTAGAAGGCATATACTTTTGTAGTTTCAAAATAAATATCTTACGTCAACAGTTACATTTATGCTATATATTTTTATTGTCCCATTGTCACTGAAATAGTACTCACTAGATACACATCCAAGCGTACTCCACTAGAAAAAATAGTTGATAAAGATAAATTCACATTTGAAATACACATTAAAGTACAATAGGGAGCTCTATGTTTAGAGGGAAAATTTGATCTAAGATGTATGGGGAAATACATTTGTTCAAAAATCTGTTTCAAGCATTTTAAGTTTTTGGTATGTTACGTGAGTGTATTTCAAATGCTTCAATTTGTGTGTTTGTATTTTATTTTTTTTCCGAATATCTATTAGCAACTTTTTGTTTTCAGAATATCTGTCAATTATCTTTTCCCCTTATCATATTTTGTTATTAGGATCTATTTTTCTGAATGCAAAGTGCATTGTCAGCAAACATTTTTTTTATCTCTATGCAAAAGTCACAATGTCAGGTTTAGGCTATTATCTAATTTTTTGTAAAAAAACCAAGAGTATAGGAATTATGGAACTCTATAATTGATAAGATCACCTTAGATTATAATTTTTTACTTTTCCATTTCATACTTTCTTATGTGAAGTTACTCTTTAAGATCTCCAAATAGCGAGCATTTCAAAGTTCCTCAAAAGTTAATAATTTTTGTGTGTTTGAAGTCAATGGAACGACTTCACGGAGCCCAATTACGTACATAACCTCATAAATTTTTTGGTGGTCCCTTTCTTTAATATTTCGTTTAGTATTTTGCTTTATTTTCAGCTATTATATTTTCAATAGCAAGCAACAATTGGTTTGAGTTTACTCCAACTTGATGGCATCAGAAAATTTCTTTCATGAGGAATAGTTCTCAATAATTTGGTAATTGTCGTAGGAATCGCAGTCCATTTAACTTCCATTTCAATTTATCTTTGAAAATGTTTGTATCTTGACTTGGGCCTAGTATTTTCATTCTTTGATGAACACCAGGGTAGGAACTGTGGCTCATAATTTTGATTAATTACAATCGATTGTGTGTGATATTCTGTGGTATTGATTTTTAATTTGTTTTGCATGAAGCTCCATGTTTTTTTCTTTATCTCAACTTTTTAGTTGATTTCTAATCCTATAAATAGTAATATTTGCTATAGTAATTTAATTTTGGATATCTCTCACCATTGAGTATTAATTTTTGTTGGTTTAATTGTTTGGAAATGCAGTACATTGCGAGTCTCACACAGGCCTTGGTATACTGTCATGAGAAGGATGTGATTCACAGGGATATCAAACCAGAGAATTTGCTACTCGACCATGAGGTGATGCCACTTTCTGGTATTACTTTGTATGTTCCATTTTAGATGAAAATTGACGGATGCACGAGTAAAGAAAGGCATTTTAAACATGCCTTTTCAACATTAGTAACTTTTATCTCTAATTATCTGTTCCTTTCACTACCATTCTAAATAAACTGGATCTTCTTAAAGTTACAAGAGCTGTATATTTACCTGATTTTCAGCGAGCCACTGATTTAATTGTGATCTTAACTCTTAAGCTAGCATAATTTAGTGGCTTTCATGAAATATTGTATATAATCTTGATCTAATCGAGGAAGAAAAAGTTTTTGTTGGCATATTTACATTTTCATCATATTTACAAATATGAATTTTCTGAAATAATTTGAAACCTAATTATGCAATCTAAATTCTGGTTTAGAGCATCTCCAAGAGATTCTCTATTTTTAAAGAGCATATTTTATCATTTGGAGAGAATCTATAAATTTAGAGAGTTAAAATTTTGAAGTATTCCAACAAGCTTTTTATATTTAACACTTAATTTTACTACTCTAAAAAAATATTTATTTATTTTGTAAGAGCATATCCAAGAGACTCTCTATCTTTAAAGAGCATATTCTATCATTTGGAGGACGTCTATAAATTTAGAGAGTTAAAATTTTGAAGTACTCCAACAAGCTCTTTATATTTAACACTTAATTTTACTACTCTAAAAAAATATTTATTATTTTTCTTCATCTTTTATTTTATTTTAACTTAACTTAACTTTTCTTTAGATTATTTTATTGTTTTCCTACATTGAAAATTGAAATACTTTGAATGCATTGAATTATAGAGAGTGAGTTTGACTCTCCAACTCTCTAAATTAAAATGTTAATTTAAAGAGTCTCTTGAAGCATAATTTTAAATGTTGACTCTTTAAAATAGAGAGCATTTCATGTTTAAAGAGTCTCTTGGAAATGCTCTTACGTGTTAAGAACATTACTTGCATATCAATTGTAGGGACGACTGAAAATTGCTGACTTCGGATGGTCTGTGCAATCAAAAAGCAAGAGACACACTATGTGCGGAACTTTGGACTATTTAGCACCGGAAATGGTGGAGAATAAGGCTCATGACTATGGAGTTGATAATTGGACTTTAGGTGTTCTCTGCTATGAATTTTTGTATGGGGCTCCTCCATTCGAGGCCGAAAGCCAGAAGGACACATTTAGAAGGTAAGAAAATGGAAGTTTCTATAGTTTACCCGTGTCATGTAAGGCATGCTGGATTGTACGGTATTTGACAGGATTAAGAAAGAAAAAGTAAGTCAAAATCTTGTCCGTTTTAATTGTATGTAGAGCAGCATTCCAATACTGCATAACAAATATGCAACTAGTGTTCATCTTACAACTTCATCATAGTGGGCAGAGGCTGACAAGATCTATGTTGACCTGTCTAGGATTATGAAGGTTGACCTAAACTTCCCTGACACCCCTCACGTTTCTGCTGATGCTAAAAATCTCATTAGCCAGGTAGAGTTGTCTATAACGTTTTATAACTTAGAGGAGAAAACAGTGATGAAGGTTTATGTCCATCTCTAATGCCCTTGACATTTATCTGTCTATAGCTTCTTGTAAAGGACTCGACAAAGAGGCTCTCTCTTCAGAAGATCACGGAACATCCTTGGATAGTTAAGAATGCTGATCCCATGGGAACCTGCTCGAATTAAAGTTGTGTTTTATGTGCCAGTTTAGGAAACGGTGGAATTGAACCTATTGAATCCGAGGTTCGATATTTGAACAAAATATGTATGATGATGATTTTAGTTTGAGTTTGAAGGCTGTCCAGTAATATCTACTTTGTATCTGCCTGTTTAGCCCTCCCAATTTTCTTTTTCTGAATATGTTTTCATATGTGCTTACATTGATCTTGTTTCTTGGGAATCATGTTCATAATTGTTATAAATATGCCTTATGTCTGTCATGGATTATTAGCAACTATGAAATTGTAAAAACCTGGACAAGCATACCTTTTAGATTTGGGCATTTGGGAACACAAAGTCATTCTTGATAATAATAGCTATCAGTTGGACTTGACTCATATTTGGAATTTAAAAATTTAGGGGCTGTTCTCTTTGTGTTTCAGTTTTGTGTTTTGAGTTTTGAATTCATTTTGTGTTTTGAGTGTTTATTTTGAGATTTTTGAAAATGTGTTCCTTTTGGCATTTTAGGGGCCGTTCTCTTTGTATTTCAATTTTGTGTTTTGAGTTTTGAATTCATTTTGTGGTTTGTGTTTTGAGTGTCCATTTTGAGATTTTTGAAAATGTGTTCTTTTTGGCATTTTGAAAAATTGTTTTGAAAACGCCTAAAACACGTTTTGAAAATTTTGACTTGATTATAACTGAAAACATCCAAAATAACAAATTTGTCGTTTTGAGTTTTTTTTATAAATTTTTCACTTGTTTTCAAAAACGTGTTTTCGAAAATAGGAAAGAGAACGTGTTTTCACTACTTTTGAAAATCGAAAACAGAAAACGGCTTGAAAATGGTAAAAAGAACAGGGCCTTAGTTATCCAAATTCAAATTTTGAGTTAAAAAATGTAGTTATTGGATGAAAAAGACGTAATGAGTCCGTTAGTTAACATAGTGAGACTTTGGTAGCTAGATCCTTACCGATTTATTAAATTTGTGAAGATGTTATTATAGATCTCAATTTTGATTTTTGATTGAATCTATTATATTATAACTTTGTAATTCTATTTCTTTTATGGAGACAACTCCTTTTATCAATGAATTTGATAAATAATACAAGCCTTTGAAAGATATAGGCTCTGTTTGGGAGCGCTTTCTTTCACAAATAATTAGTCTTTGACCGTTGAAATGGCCCCATTTCTCCCAAACATTACATGCCATCTCTTATTGACAAGTCAAATGTGATTGCACTTTGTCAATTGTCATTTTTGCCCTTCATTGTTGAGCAAGTATGAAATCATCGAGGGACAATCATGTCATTTTGCTAGAAAAGTGGAGGGTAAAATAGCCACATAGATAAAATGCACTCTTAGCTTACTAAACCTAGTCAAATGGTCATTGCATTGGATTAATTATTTTATTACGAAAATTTTGACCAATCTGTCAAAATCTTATAGAATTGGGATTAAAAGTGCTCCAAAATAGAGGCATGCTAAAACCTTATGAAAGTCCTTGTACACATTCAAATGCACCCAATAAAGGTTTTAATAAATTTAGATCGTTAGATTAACTCAAGTTAAAAGGCTAAGATTATTTGATTTCTCTTTCTTATATTAAATATTTATGATCCATCCACCACCCACATAATTCTACTCTGGGTTGAGAGGATCCTAAAATCATGTACCTGCACAAAAGAGTTTAAACAGTACCAAGATTTAGCAAACTGAGACAATCTTTAAATTTGTTATATGGTAAAACTTTAGTCCATACATCTACGGCATTTGACTTAGTCGACACTTTCTCAAGCTTAATAACTCCTTTAGAGTACAAGGTTTCATCCTCGTTAAATCCGAAATATATCTAGTAGGCTTTTAAGCCATATTACTTCACTGACTCCATCTGTGGCAGCAATATATTGTGCCTCAGTGGGATGACAAGGCAATTAACTAATGTAATTGTGGTTTCACACTCATAGCAGTGTTACATATGGGATAGAAGTAAGAAGATGGGGATTTTCTATTATTTCCCATATATAGTCTGAATCTACAGAGCTCTTAAGTACAACAGATTTTTTACACTTCCTTTACATTAATCTTAGACCTGCAACACCTTTGATGTATCTGAACAGACCAGTCTTGGCTTCCCAGTAAGTTTCCTAGCTATGACTTTGCTCATCATGCTCACAGAGAATGCCAAATCTAGTCTTGCACAAACAAGCAAGTCCATTACCGACCCTATTGTTTTAGCTTCACTCATTGAGAATCTTTTGCCGGTGGGATGAGACTTTAGGGAGAGACNTAGTCTTGCACAAACAAGCAAGTCCATTACCGACCCTATTGTTTTAGCTTCACTCATTGAGAATCTTTTGCCGGTGGGATGAGACTTTAGGGAGAGACTATCTTTCTTTCTCAAATTGAAATGCTGGATCTCTTGTTGGTCGATTACCTGATTGCACTAGTCTCATAGCCGTAGCCATCTCTTTAGCATCCTACCATCCCTTCTTTTTTCTTCTTGCTAGTACAGGTTAGTTTGCTCATGAAAGCAAAAGATCAAGTATATAACAAATATAAGTTTTTAAAATTAAAAACAGAGGTCCTTTATGTTTCTTCTTATTTCTATCCTAATTTTCTTTTTATTGGGTCTAAGCCCTTCATTTTAAATTCAGTGTTTTAACTTGTTTAGTACTTGTATTTCTTTCTTGTAATGGCTTGCTATTAGCATGTCATCAACATATAAGAAGAAATATAATGAACTTGGACTCATATTGCTTCTCTTAAAGTAAAGTCTAGTGATGTAAAAGTCAACCTCTTACACTAATGTCTTGGCTTGCTTCAAGCCATATGGAAATTTCTTTAAGAGACATTAAACTTTCCTTACCTTTATATTAAAAACCATCTTGGGAAAAATATAGTCCCTATTTGTTTTAGCTAAAAATAATTGATAAAAATTTAAGTCAAAGTTAATAATTAATTTTATTTACACGTCCGTGAAATTTGCAATTTTTATCAACTCTTTAAATAGACGTTCCATTAACTTTTACCAAAATTTACTAAAAATTTAATTTTTAGAAAAATCAAACAGGTTGATAGATTGTTTATTCTAATTTCTATTTATTAAAGTTGTTTTAAAATCTAGTTGGTCTATATCCCAATCAAATTGTGTTGCTAAAGCTAAAAGACTTATAGTAAATTTTACTACCGAGAGAATATTTCGCTATAATTCATCATACTTTTTGGATGAATCCTTGAGCAACTAACCTAACCTTAATCTAATGTCTTTTCGCTTTTGGCTATTTTTTTTTCCTTTCCTTTTAGCTTTAAATTTAATATTCTTACCTTCAGATTTATTTACCAATACCCTAGTTTGATTGTTGTGCAAAGAAGTATCTCTTGCATTGTAACAAGCCAGCTTTGATTCTTTTTGCTTAACAACTTCTTCATAGCTGTTCGGTTCACTTTACAATGAACTTTGAAAGGTGAAAAACGATACATGATCATTGAACCAACCATGTGGTCTAATATCTCTTCTTGTTCTATTCCCCCCAAGCCGATAATCTTATTGGAGGATTGATTTTCTATTGTTCACTATCTCATATGAATTATGATGTAACCTTCCATTTTTTTCACAACAGTTATTTTGTTATTTATCTTTTGGTACTTTTAGAGATTTCTATATACCTTTGCATTGTACGTATTGTACCAAGATTGTTTCCTTTGACATTGTATAGTTATTTTCAGTTCAGTTTATCGAAATAATCCATAATAACAATCAAAAAGTTATGTGGCTTTCAATTGATGTGTCTGACTTTGTTCAAGTCCGATAAAAACTAAAATTTTTTCTTTAATCATAACAAAATTCATGTTCAAGTAATAGTATTATTGATATTTTCGAACATATGTAGTCTTAACATCAGTTTGCTCTTTGCTCTTTACCTTTTCCTATTCTTCTTGCTACTCACATTAGCGTAGAACGAGTTGAGATCTGTTGTCTGCATTTGCTTTAAATGTCATCATGTTTGGAATTGCGTTTTTTCTTTTGGTAACAAGAAAAGATGTAAAAAAATTAGTTGGGCCCTTAGAAGATAAGTGTAGCAGCCGAGTATACATACGTCCTAACCCAGCATAAGTAATACGCTGTTGTGTTCTTTAACCCACAAGCATTAACACCATCTGCAGAGCGTAGGAATACACATCTCATTGACCTATGATAGTCAAAGTGAATCAAACTAAAAAATGCAGATAAAATTATAGACAATCGATTAAAAAGAGTGAATTCCAACAACGTTAGTGGAACACCATAGTGTGTTTATTGTTGAACTCTTCACAACTACGCTTGGACAATGAAGTAACGAACCATTAGTCTGATCAAAACTTCGCTACAACTAGAAAAATGAAAAAAACAAAATAAAAAAATGAACTCACCTGGATTGTGAATTAATGTTGTCATTATAGAGTTATTTGCTAGTTCCCGTTGAATTTGAGATGCTTTAGGGACTTCAAACATCTCGAGGCATTTGGTAAATTTTAAAAAGTGATTATAAATTGAGAAGAAATAAAATGATAGATTTTCGTACTTTGCTCTTATCTTTTTCACTGATCAATAACTAAAATATCAATTCCAACCTCAATTAGTTAATATAATTCTTTATATGCCATTAGTATTCCATTTTCCATTTTGTATTATACTTTAAATAGACTCTACATTCGTTCTTTATCTTTGTCATTAACACATCACGTTAAATCAAAATTCTAAAATGCGTAATGCGTGGCAATGCGTTTTGGTTGAGCATTAAGCATTACTAGTATATGTGTGCCTATGCGAAGCATTAGCGTAATTATGCGTTTTTTAATTTTTAATATTCTAAATAAATAAATAAATAAATAAATAATGCATTTTTTTGAACTTAATACATATTCTTCAATTTTTTTAAAGCATATATATCTAAATTAGAAATACTACAATTATTTGAATTTTATACGGTCTGTAATTTTCAATAAAAATATATTGCTCAAAATCATAAATATTACAATTACTTAGTAATCAATTTCTACAATTAGATTAGACACAAACAACGGCTCGTGTAATGAAACTACAGAAAGATCGAATAAGAAGGAGGCTCGAGCTCGGCATAGATAGTTTGTTAATTCTACACTTTTTTTATTTTTTATTTCTAAATGTCAAAATCATACACACTGATGTATATAATTCATGGGTTTAGATGATTTGGGCTGATTTGATATTTGTTGGGCTCAATTTGTCTTTTTTAAGTTATAAAAATGGGCTAGGCTTTGCTATCTATTTTGTACAAATTTTAACACAAATGTTTGCACATTTTGGCATTTAAATGTGCATATGTGGTCAATGAAAGAGATTGACCGCATTATTATGTGCATACTTATGCGAGACGTTTCAAAAATTACTCGAGCATATGTGTAGCATATTCACATATATTAGAGTATTGCGTTAAATACACCTCTATCTTCCTTCTCCTTTGCCATTGACGCGTAAAAAAAACTCGAGATATTTTATCATGCTCTTCCTTATCTAAAAAATGTTATTAAATTTAATTTTGGAGTTGGGAATAAAAGATGGAAGGTTTTAAGAGAAATGCCTAATTACCTTCACAAAGCAAGTGAAGATACTTATTGCAACGATGACACTACGTAACTAAATAAGAAGACATGCAAGACCGACTCAAACGACAATAATTATGAAGAGATGGAAAATGAAGAGGCTAAAAGAGTTCGAAACAACAACGATAATGGAACAATCCGCAAGCCTGATGTAAGAAAGATGATTTAATTTTTTAATTTTTAATTTGAGAAACCAACATTGCAAGTCCGACCATTAAAGATATTTTAAATATATTGATGTTATTTCCTTTCACATGAAAATGGAGAATTGAGATATCAAATTGTGTGATTCAATAAAGATAATTTCGATTTGTTTTATACTTTTTTTTTTTTTTGGGTATATGAAACTATAGATTTTGATAAACCCAATTGCTGCAAGTATGCATAAAAGATAATTTGAACTTATTAAAATATTTTTTTACTATATGGACTATGCTTTTATTTTTCAATATTATAAACTTTGAAATTTAACAGATGTTAATTTTTCTTATTTAAAATTATTATAGTAACTATATTGATTAAGAAAATATTTGATATTATTACTTATCATTATAAAAGTAAAAATAAATGTTACAATATTTGATATTATTACTTATTTTTTATTTTTACAGATTTTCCATATATAGTGTTTTAAGTAAAATGGGAACTTTCAACTTTCCTTTATCTTTTCTTTCTGTGAAATATTAAATTCATATTCTTTGTTGGTCTCAGAATCAACTGGTTCGCAACAAAAACAAAACAAACAGAAAACGAAATGCAGAAATAAAGAACACACAATGTTTTTCACCCCTTTGGGTCCGGATGTTCAGCTTCAAAAGCCTACTCACCCGTTGAGCATCTACCAAATAGTTTACGCTCGAATCCACTAAGAATCACAAAGAAAAGTATAAATGTATCGATTTCTTCACTAATGTTTTTCTCTAGCCTCTCTATACAAATTCTCTCGTCACAATCACTAAGTGTATACAAAATACACGATTAATATCACTAAGATATTTACAAAGATCAAACAGAAGATCTCAAGAAGATGAACAGAGAGAAGAACACTCGAGAGAAAACAGAAGAGAAAACCCTAGAATAGCAACGGTATACATCAAAGAATCAGGAGAAAGGGGTTATAAAAAAACTCTTAAATTATCCAATCCAACGGTCCAACTCATGCCAGGTGAAATGCCAAGATTACACAATTTTAACAAAGCAAACCATTGGCCCAAACACAGCAAAGCCCACAAATGCAGGAAAGGCCCAAACCACAATATAGAGAGGCAGCCCGAACAACAATCTCCACCTTGTTGATCTATTTTTGGTATTCTTTTGTGGATTCAAAACATAAGTACTTGGTTTCATTTGCACTAAGTTCCTGTAAAAGAAAAACAATTAGTTCTTTAAAAATAGTAATAATAAAGCAAATAAAGAAACTAACAAAGACATTATCTTCAAGTTATATTCAGAATCTTCAAGCAAATTCTGAATTTATTTAGAGGTAATACTTAGGTACCAAAATCAGCAGGGTTATATTCACTTGGAATCTTAATCAAACTAATCAAACCTTTTTCATACATATTTCTAACAAAATGAAATTTAATGTCAACATATTTAGTCCTATCATGAAAAACAGGATTTCTACTTAAATGAATAGAACTTTGGTTATCAGTATAAATCTTAACGACTTCATTTATAAAACCAAATTATTTTAAAATACCCCTTAACCACAGTCCCTTTTTGACAGTATCACAAGCTGCAATATATTCAGCTTCTGTGGAAGATAGTGCTACAATTTTTTATAATTGAGATTTTCAACTAACACAACTATCACATAGAGTAAACACATAAGATAATGTAGACATTCTCTTATCCAAATCACCCGCAAAGTCAGAATCAGTGTATCATTTCAGGATAACACCTTCATTACATCTTTGAAATTTTAAACTCAATTCAATTGTACCTTTTGATATCTTATCATCCATTTAATAGGCAACTGATGTGTTTCAACAGGATTAGCCATAAATCTACTAAGAGTACTTATTCCATGAGCTAACTCAGGTCTAGTACAAATCATAAGATACATAATAGAGCCAACAACATTAGCATATGGTATTTTACTCATACGTTTATGTTCTTCAACAGTTTTAGGAGACTGTTCACTAGAAAGTTTAAAATGATTTATAATAGGTAAAGTTACAGATTTGCATTCAGTCATGACAAAATTTTCAAGCACTTTATTTACATAAGAATTTTGATTCACATATAAAACATAGTTTTTTCTATCTCTTTTGATTTCCATGCCTAAAATTCATTTTGCTTGCCCTAGGTCTTTCATTTCAAATTCAAATTCAAGTTTTTCTTTAACATAATCAATTTCAGATCTATTTTGACAAGCAAGAAGAATATCATCAACATATAATAATAGGTAAACAGATTCAGGTCCTCTTGACCATTTGAAGAAAAAAGGAATCAAAATTACTCTTAGAAAATCCCAAATGCTAAACATAAGAGTAAAATCTTTTATATGATTGCATTGGAGCCTATTTTAGGCCATAGATGGATTTTTTTAGCAAACAAACCTGTTCAGATTTTGAATTTAGTTCAAAACCTTTTGGTTGATTCATATGAATGGTTTCTTTTAGATCACCATTTAGGAAAGCAGTCTTAACATTAAGCTGATCTAATTCCCAGTTAAAATGAGCTGTTAAGGCAAGTAATATTCTGATAGATGTATACTTTGCAGCAGGTGAAAATTTTTCATTGTAATCAATACCCACTCTTTGTGTGAAACATATTGCTAGAAGTGGTTGTATATTTTACCTAAGGTATTAGGTTCACTTTCTTTAGTTTTATAAACCCATTTACAGTCTACAATCTTTTGATATTTGGGTTTATCAACAAGAGTCCATGTCTTGTTCTTAATTAAATAATCCATGTCTCGTTCTTAATTAAAGAGTCCATTTCTTCTTGCATTGCTTCCAACCAGAATTTAGATTCTTTACTGTTAACAACTTTCTCAAAAGTTTCTGGTTCAGAATTAACAAATTCCAGTTCTGAATAGAAAGTCACAAATTCATGTGTATTAATTCTGGTAGAAGGAAACCTATTTCTTCTACCTCTGTCCCTGGCCAACTGATAATTTTCAAAAGAAGTATCTTAAAAATATTCCTTAGTTTCAGAATTATTTTGAGGCTAATCAGTTTCAGATTGGGTAGTTTCCACCTAAATCAAATTATCAGGTTCAGTATGATTATATTTCTGATTTTCCAATACAGTTTCTTTAACAACAGTAGGATGATCAGTGTTTTGGTCTAAAGATGTTTTACAAGGAAATTGACTCTCATTAAAAACAATATTTCTGCTAATGATGACTTTGAATCTATCTTTTTCTCTTACCCAAAGTCTTTAACTCTTAGTTTCTTCTCCATAAAAAAAAAAAACACATTTTTGAGATCAAGGTTCAAGTTTGCCTACATTTTGATGAGCATAGGCAGCACAACCAAATACCCTCAGTTTGAAATAATTTGGAGATTCTCTAAACCA
>CAIGRP010100526.1:0-47947 GCA_903798385.1 Fraxinus cuspidata | reverse complement strand
ATTTAATTTTCTTATTCATTTATTTTTCTATATTCTTTCGATTGGGTTAGTCGTATTATCGACAACAAGCTTGACATACATGACTACTGTGGCTTGCAAAGGAGCGATTCTGCCTATGGTGGTGGTAGTGGTTGAAGATTCGGATAGGTAGGAGAGAAATCATTTTTTTATTTTTTATTTTAATTTTTTAATTATTTATGTGTGACTCATTTGCACCTTTTTTTTTTTGAATTGTTGGAACTATTTTGACAATTAAATCTTTATTTTATTTTATTTTTAATTTAAAGAAGATGGCATTTATGTTATTTTACAAGATTTATTAAGAAGATGGAAGATTTACATTTTGCACAACTTTTTGTTTGTATTAGATCATGCTTCCTCCTCGTGATATGTAATTTCTCCAAAGGACCTATTTCATATCCTCACAGATACTTTTGGTACTTGAATCGTATACTTATAATAATTAACTACTATAGTTAACATAAGCTATGATTTTATGGATATCTAACTTATAATCTATTTGAAAACTTATGCTATTGTAGTTGTTAATGTAGATCAAAAGATCAAAATGGTGGAAGAGCTTAATGGACATTTCATTCATTGTGTGCGTGATTAATATGGTAACCATGCCGATAAGTACGTTTTATACACTTATTCGGCCATATTACTAAACTTTTTTGTCGTCAATGTATTGAATTCTACTTAACTTAAGTTAATTTTCCTTTGTTTCAATGTTGGATCTGTATCTAAATGATTGGAGAAAAAAAAGAAAGAAAGAAGGATGAATTGATGATTGGATGGAAGTTTTGGAGACTAATATGCACTCGATTAAAGTTGAAGGATCAAAATCAAAATAACTTGAAGTCAAGGATCAAATATTAAGGAAAGAATAAAGAAGAGGACAAAAGTGCAATAATTGAAAGATAGTATAGTTAGGCGACTGTCCAATTAAAATAATTCGGCGATCACCCAACTTGAAAATTCAATAACAGAAGTTGAACAAGATACCTAGGCGACCGTCGGGTTTTGCCTGGGCGCCAATACGTGGCTAGAATGCCCTTTTTGTTTTGAATTCTATTCCAAATGGCGATCTCCATCTCTCTACATAGATTAATATTTCATATGAGACCAAAACTATTAAACAAGCATTATATTTAATAATATATCTTATTAAATAATTGTTTGTCCTCAAACAAATTATAGCTTAACTCCAAACAAAACATGTTTTACAACCCGTCGTATCTCAGGATTGGAATTTAATAATCAACACAATGAATAATTTCAACATTACAAAATCAAATCAACCTCCACCTATTACATGCAAAACTCGATGTGTATGGATGTAAACTCATGTAAACATATCAAGCTCATGATTAGTTCAAATCCCGACCCATAGTAGTCAAATACAGAATTTCTTCATTCGAGAGGTACACCCCCAAACTTATTATTTTCACTCAATTTTCCTGGGGTGTATCATAAAGTTGAAGTTTAGTTCATTTAAATCCTTATTCTCTCTTAATTTGAATGGATCTTCTTCTCATAAGTTCACATTTGAACAAGTCGAAATTCTCCTAAATATTTGATTGCTTCGACCTTTAAAACTAAACTAAGCAATTTGTCTCGCATCAAAATTATAGATGGCTTAATCAATGCAATTGTGTCTTTCTTCAATTATTCATGTTTTATCTCATTTTCTCATTTTTTTTCTTCCTTCTAAACATATTCTCATTTGCTTTCTATATAACTCATATAGCGAGTTTTAAGCCGATGACTCCCTAATCAATTGACTTTAGGGCACTAGGTTTTAAACTCTTGGAGGCTTATTTACTCGAGTTATACAGGTTCAAAAAGATGTTATTATTCACACATAAATTAGTGTTATTCCCCTTTTATTTTAGACATTCAACATCTTTTAACCAATCCCTAATTTAAGACTTTCACCTCATCTTGTCTAATTGATTTTAGACAATCCACACAAGATAATTTTATGCACGAAACTCTTATTCATCTCAATGATTCCTTATAACAGCTCAACAATCTTCAAACTTCTCTAAAAATGGATCATGGATAAATACAATAGAGGTTTTTCGGATTTAACTTACTATGTTCAACTCTTCTCTAAGTAATTAGCCAAATTACCAACTTAATGTGTAAAACATAAGTGGCATGCATAGAGAATGTCAAGTTTCACATAAACAAGTATTTGCTAATCTAACCATGCATTGTTTTCACAATTCCTAGTCCATACATATTCCCATATTCAACGACATTGCCGGCAAGCCTATCAAATAAATAAAAACTACTAATTTTTTTTTTTCACCTGAACGATAAAAAAAAAAAAATAATAATAATAACAATAAATTATACAAAAATATTGATGAATGTCAGTGTCATAAAAGTTTTGCCAGCCCCTCCCCCCAAATTTTATTTTTTATTTTTAGCAAAACATTGTCCTTAATGTAAAAGCAAAAATAATAAAAATAAAGTAGTAAGGGTTAGAAACTCCTCGAGGGTAGATGCGAATAGAGAGAAGGATCAGGCTGGTCCGACTAGGCTAGTTCGTAAATAAATTTTAAATATTTATAATGTATTCACACCCCCAAAGAACTCAAATCTTCTAACATTAAGAAGATCGAAATCTAGGTGTAGCCTTAAAAATGCATATCTCTTCAATGTAATCTCAATGACTAAGATGTTAACGATGAGGCTAAATAAAATGAACTTAATAAGTATATGGTTAAGTAACTAATGCAAGTCTTAAAGTAAAGCCTAAAATTTGTTAAAAATAATTTAAATGCATGAGTTCCTAAATATGGTCCTAAAATGCTAATGCAATCCCTAAAACTACGTATAATGAAATAGTTAATTCAAAATAAGTGAAAGGGGTAGAAAAATGAGTTGCCTCCCATTAAGCGCTTAATTTAAAGTCTAGAGCTCAACTTTTGGGTGATTTACTCATGGAGGTTTAAAGCGGACAGCATTGGCAAAACAATTCACACAATGTTTTGTAGTGTCAACCTTGTTGTCGATTCTCCAAATTTGAAAAACTCCTTCTTCATCCTTGACGATTCCAATGATTCCACCTATTCCCTTCCTATGTAGGCACCTTGTATAATTATTTACTTCTTCCTCTTTAACTTTTTGACTTTTCTCATTATGGGATAGCTTTTTGAAAGTGGCAAAAATCTAGAATTTTTCTTGCTTATTACCTACCCTCAAGGTTAGCTCGCTTGCTTCGAAGTCCATAAGGGCTCGAATCATGGATTAGAATGATCAACCCAAGATTAGTGATACATCCCAGTATTTTTCAATGTCGAAGACAAAAAAGTCCGCTGAAAATTTGAACTTGCCCACTTTAATGAGCACATACTCAACCACTCATCGTAGGTACTAGATTGATCGATCTACCAATTGAAGGGAAAATCTAGTATCCTTTAGCTCTCCTGAACTTAATTTCCTATAGACGAAAGAGGCATTAGATTTATACTTGCTCTCGAATCACATAATGTATTAAAAATATGATTATTTCCTATTGAGCAAGGTATTTTGAGTTTAGGAGGTAGTTTGTGTTGCAAGATAGGATTGCACTCCTCATTTAGAAAATATTTGGTCTCAAATTCATTGAGCTTTCTTTTCTTCTATAACATCTCCCTTAGGAACTTTATTAGATTGGTACTTGACACATGGCCTCAAGTAATGGGGTTTTGACATGAAGTTTTCGGAAGATGTCGAAATTTTTTTGCAGTTGACTCTTCAAGCTTCTTCTTTGGTGCTTTCACAGACGAATCCTCAATTATTTAATTCTTCGAAACACTTACGGCCATTACCTTCTGTTTGAGATTAGTCTCAGTAGTGCTTGGCAGGGAACCTGATGCTTTACTTAATATAGCAAGTGTCATTTGTCCCATCCGAGTTTCCAAGTTCTTGATTGCAACAATCTAATTTGGAAGGGTTGTCTTAGTCCTTCTCAAGTATTGATTATTTTCTCCTTGTAATGAGGCCTTTTTCCATAAATTTGGTAAACATTTCTTCCAAATGAATTCTTTTCTCAGGCTGTTGATACTGATAACTATGCGGTGCAGTGGGATTTTGATTAATCCATGAAAAAATTTGATGCTACCTCCAACCAGTAAGTGTCAGAATATTGGTCATTTTTTTGTGGTCCCTTGAGTACATAGCCCACTCACTCTATTTCTTGTTCATAACTTGGCCGCTTAGCCTGTACTGCATTGGCTAACTGTGATATGCTCTCAATCTTATGAACCAAAGAATCAATTTTTGTAGATAATGTTGTGTACTTGTTCACCTCATACACTCTCGATGCCTTCACATGAACAACTCACTTAGAAGCCCACATGGTTGTGGTAATAGCCACACTCTCAAACAACTCCAAGACTTCATCAATAGTCTTCGTGGATAAGGAATGATTAGATGATGAGTCAACCATGCTTTTGTAGGATGGAAGTAGGCCTACATAAAAATATTAGATCTGGAGCCTTTTTTAAATGCCGTGATAAAGACACTTCTGAAACATGTTCTTGAATGCAGAATTTTTGAGCCAAGTCATTACAAGTTGTGATATTGGAATATGGCTTAATTATGGATAAATATATTTGAATATGACTTAATTCTATATAAAATATGTTTTACAGGACAACATTGATGAATATAGTGTAATTTAGGAGAAATAAGTGACAAATGAGTAAAATGGAAGAAAATCAAAGTTTAGGGACCAAAATGCAAATATCCAAAAGATGATCCGAAAAAAAGAAACAAATAAGTGAAAGAGTAGAAGACCAATTGAGCAAAAGAATGAAGTATTGAAAGAAGAAGAAGAAGTGAGAAAAGAGATCAAGAAACGAGAAAATGGAGTTTGGGGACTAAAACGAAAAAATTGGATCTTTGCCTATTACTATAGCAAAGTACATTTACCCATGTGTTCGCATCTACAACAGGAATTTCTAGGGCTGAAGTTTGTTGAACTATGCTATAGCATAATACATTTTCAGAGGAAAATTTCTGATTTCCTTGTATGACTCCAACTTTTATGAAAACAATATTTGAAATGTCTTTTAAAGACATATGACCGTCCAAAAACATATTACAAAGCATTACAATGCATTGGAGAGCATAGAAGACGGCAAGAAACATCAATAGAGATTCCATGACGTCAAGATCCAATCAAGATCATAATTTGGATGATATCTACTCTATATAATTCTTGTTTTATTTTTCATAACATGTTAGACTTGATTTCGTTTTGCTTATAGAATGATAAACTTTGTAATATGAGTTTTTAATCTTTAGTTTTATATGTTTGACATTGAGAGCATGTTTTTGGATTTTGAATGATTTACACAAATATCTTTTCTCTACAATTATTGTGCTTGGTAATTGTATGAATTTGATGGCTTATTTTATGCATTCAAAAGAAGGAAAATAGGCTTGACATAGTGTAAATAGTCATAAGGTCCGATAGAGATTAGAAATATGCCGTTGTATTTTATATTAATTTTAAGTGTTCATAAAAATTCATGAATTATTGTATGTTCGCATCCATCCTAAAAATATAGTCTATGTCATATATGAGAGTAGGTTTAACATTACTCGAGAGAGATTGTTGAATAAAATAGGAACATTGATTCTTTAAAATTAAACAGTGTTGTCAAAACTAATGTTAAAAATGATTATTGCATGAGAATTCGGGATTCTAGTGCGTTTGTCATTCATTAAAACACATTAACTTGCATTCAGTGTAATTTGCGGTTAGTTTTAGTTAATTTACTCATAATTGCATAAGTAGATTATTTTAGTTATAAATTTGTTACAAACAAATATATCTCCGTATTATTGTTTCGATTAATGTCGCGATAATTAAAATTGAACTAAATCAATTTATGTGGGATGATACTTGAACTCAAATTTAATTTATTATTTATTAATATACCATAAATTTGCAGTGGTTTTAATTCGAAAGATGTTTTTGTGAACAATTTTTTGGCACCATTGTCGGGGATTGTATTCGAGTTCAATTTCATTTATCTTGGCACTAATTTGAACTTCTTTTTTTCCTTTTTTTTTTATCCATTTATTTTAGTGCTTCTATTTTCTCAAAAATTTGTTCACAAAAATTCAATTTTGAATTAAAACAACTGGAATTGTACGATACGTTAACAAGTAATAAAATATATTTATGTCTAAGTATCATCTTACGGAGATTGATTTAATTCAATTTTAGTTAATGCGATCTTAACCAAAACAGTAATAAGGTGATGTATTTGTTTGTGACAAATTTATAACTAAAGTAATCTACTTATACAATTATGAGTAAATTAACTAATTAAATGCAAATTATGCTGAATTTAATGAATGACGAACACACTAGAATCTTGAATTTCCATGCAATAATCATTTTCTAACATTAGTTCTACCATTTGACAACTCGATTTAACTTTGAAAAATCAATATTCCTATTTTATTCAATATTCTCTCTCTCGAGTAATGCTAAACTAACTCTCATATATGACCCCCAACTAGATATCTATGACGAATACGAAGATATAAAAGTGCGTGAATTCCTATGAACTCGACATAGAGTACAACGATATATTTTTATTCCCTATCGGACCCTATGAGGATTTACACTATGTTGAGCCTATTTATTTCTTCGAATGCATAAAATAAACCACTAAATTCATACAATTACCGCTAACAATAATTGTAGAGAAAAATAATTATGTAAATCATTCAAAATTTAAAAACGTGTTTTCAATGTCAAATATGCAAAACTAGATATTAAAAACTCATATTACAGGATTCATCGTTCTCCTAACACAAATAAATCAAGCCTAGCATCTTTTAAAGAAAAAAAGAATCATATAGAGTAGACATCACCCAAATTATGAATTTTGATAAGATCTTAACGTCGTGGAATCTCTCTTGATGATTCTTGCCGTATTCTATGCTCTCCAATGTGTTGTAATGTGTGGTAATATGTTATTGGACAGCCATAGGCCTTTAAAAGTTGTCCTAAATTTTGTTTCCATAAGAGTTAGAATCATACAAGGAAACCAAAAATTTTCCTCCGAAAATGTACCATATTATGTTCAATCGCATGCAATAGCATAGTTCAACCGACTTTAGCCCTAGAAATTCTCGTTGCCTACCATGCGACTGCATGGCTAAATGTACTTGCTATATCATAGTATAGGCAAAGATTCATTTTATTTTTTTACGTTTTAATCCCCGAACTCCATTTTCGTGTTTCTTTATCTCTTTTCTCACTTTTCTTCTTCCAATACTTCATTCTTTTGCTCAATTGGTCTTTGACTCTTTCACATTTTCGTTTTTTTCTTCCGGATCATCTTTTGGCAATCTACACTTTTGGTCCTTAAATTTTAATATTCTTCCATTTTAGTCATTTTTTTTTGCTTGTTTCTCCTAAATTTTACCATATTCATCAATATTGTCCTGCAAAACATAATTTATATTGAATGAAGGCCTATTCCAATGTATTTACCCATTGTTATCCATGTTTTGTCGCATAAATAAGTATATAAAATGTATTTATCACTCATGTTAGGTTTAACTAAAAAACTTAATTAAAATCTAAATCAAATTCAACAATTAATTTTAATCATATATTCTATGAGATCCATAATTTTTCAACTATACATTCCGATACTTAATCAAAATCTACTAAAAATTTGATTTTTATCTAAACCAAACACGGGCATAAACATGGTATATAATCAAGGCCGGCCCAAGGCTAAAGCCAACTAGGCCCAATGCTTAGGGCTTCAAACTTATAGGGCCTCCAATATGAATGAAAAACATTGGCCCAATTAAAATTACTAATTTCTAAAAGAAGAATTACTTAAAAATTCATTTAACTTTAATTTTTTGATCAATTCTAATTTAGTTTGATCATTTCCAAAATAATTTTTCTCAAGTTTAATATACATGATTAATTATGAGTTACCAAATAAGCCCAATATTGTTACGATAACATGGATTAATTTGGAAACTGTTATTATCATTAAGTAGTTTACTTTAATGAGTTATAACTTGAATTTGGTTTATTCAAATTAAGATTTCTCGATTCCAGAATTTGCTATTTATTACGAATTTCAAAAGGAGACCAATATCGATAGGGTCATTCTTGATCCTCCAATAAATATACATTTGGTCTAAATACATTATTGACCTCGAAATTTATTTTCACTTTAGTTTCTCAGACTGTCTAAAAGATTCTCGAATCGAAATCATTAGAATCTTGTTATGTTTCTCATCACTAAATAATCCAACTCGCCAGTTATAGTCTGAAAATATATATTCCTCTCTATTTTACAATCTAGTCTCTAAATTTTAGATTTTTTTGTAACTGAAAATACTCTTCTCCTTACAAGTTATCCTTACTATATTCCCAGGACTTCCTCGAGTTTACCTAATTAATAAATCTGAAGAATATTAATTACACTTTGATAATATTTTTTCACCAATTGGATAATCCTGATAAATATTATGTTACCATAGTCTCTCAAGTTGTTGAGATTTTTTTTTATATGTTTTGTCTTTGGATTATACCAAATCTTCCTTTAAAATATAAACATCTTATTCATTTAAATATTTAAGTATTTTGAAGCTTGTAAAAAATTTACATTTAACTGTCTCATAATAATGAGTCGTCTAGGGCTTCAATATTCTCAGACCCTATATATAATAAGCAAAGAGAGACACAAATACCATGCCTTTCTAACCAAACCCAATGTCTGTCATTTTTTAGCAGTAAACATTGAATAAGAAAGCTAGCAGTAAACCATGCATTGTGACTTGAAATTCATGAGCCATATTAATCACCAAGGAAATGAAAATATTTATACATGTATAAGTAGATTGAAAAGGACACGAAAGAAGAAGCAAGTAAAAAAATATATTAATAAGCGACAATTGCTGAATCAGTAAGCTAGAAGAGATGCAAGAATAAGCAATCCTTATATATTTGAGTTATTCATGGTATTAAGCAAGAAATTCTAACTGTTTAATCTATCAACTCCTACATATGAGGAAAAGTTCTATTTTGTTTTCACAAACCAAATATAATTCGAAAACTCACTACTATTCATTTATTGGCAAAATAATAAGCGGAACAAACTTCAATCCATGACCATTCTTTGGTGTCGAATTGGACTCTCGCTTCAAATGACTCCCTAATCTAGTCTCAGGAATGGACTGCACAAAATAAGCTTCATTCTATATGCTTCCATTGTGTAAGTGCTAAAATCTAGTTAATTAACCAATTTATCTTAATTATTCATTTTAATCACAATATGCTAGTAAGTCAGAACTTCATACAAGCAATTTTATGCACATTTCTTACTGGGACATCTTAACAAATTTGTGTTCTACAAGATATAATCTATTGCAAAATAATAAAGATAAGTATCACATATAACGTGGTAAACATGTAAAGGAAATATCCACGGGACCCCATGCCACGAGTAAAATAATCCACTATCAAAAAATAAAAATACAATAGTTTTGATTTAGTAATTTCGCGAAATTAACTACATCAGTTACAAGAAAATAAAGAACAAAACTTCTTCGTTTTACTATTTCTTTTGACTTATTGGAGAAGTGGAATCAAATCCTCCGATCTTGACTTCATCGCCACTTCACTATTATATTTGGTCGCAACCACTGCTTGAATTAAGATTCACCAATCTTAACTCATACCAAGTAGCCAATCTTAACTGTCTAACTCTCTCCTTGGTGTGGTCTAGTTTAGCTAGGAGTTCCAAAATTTGATTTTCTTTCTTTGCAAAGCATTTGGTGAGGGTTTCCTATTCAGTAAAAGTTCAACGAACTCTATTTCCGCATGAAGAGTGACATTTCTTTGTTGTTCTGCTTCTGGATCTCTTTTTAGTATTTGCATTATGAACACATATTGCTAGTTCTAGCTGTGTTTGTAAAAATAGGCTCTGACCTGCAGGAAATAGTTGTGACTTATTAGACTGAAGATGGACAATTAGAGAAGTTTCCTGGTTATCAACAGTTATGTCCTTCTCGTTTCTGATCTGATTATCTTTCATCTTCTTCATTCCAAGTGATGTTCATGGCCTTCTTTGTATGAAACTTTTGCAGTGCATTGGCACACTTAGATGCTATATGTCCATATCATTTTGTGGTGGTTGTGGTCTCGAGCTTCTTCCTTTCTGATTGTACTCTAAGAATTTCTTAAATTGTTTAGTGAGCATGGCCATCTGGTCATCATTCTCACTTTCATCATCATCTTCCCCTATCTCGCTTTAAAAGTTATTCCCGATCCTTTTTTCTTCTTCCTTCTATTGTGAAAATGCAGTTTATATAGGTCATCAAGGAAGGAACCAATTCTTCCATTTTCATGCTTTCTATGTCCTTGCTTTCCTCGATAGCGATTACCTTGGTGTGGAATCTATTAGGTAATGATTTGAGAATTTTTTTCACAATTTTACTTTTTAAATATTTCTTTCCCAAGGTGTAGCTGAGTTGTTTATGTCACTTAATTTGGAGTAGAAGTATTTAAAGTGCTCATCATCTCTCATGGTCAATTGCTCAAATTCAAGTGTCAACATTTAGAGTTTAGAAAACTTCACAATCGAGGTCCCTTCATGAGCAACATGTAAAATGCCCCACACCTCTTTAGCCACTTGCACGTAAAGATCAAACGTGATTTATTAGCATCTATAAATTAAAAAACAGCATTCAAAGCTTTAGAGTTCCAACTATCACTATTATAATCAATAGTCACCCACTCATCGGCTCGTTTCTCTCATGATTGAATGACAAGCTTTCTCATCCTAAAGTTGGACATAGACTTGCACAATAATTTTCCAAACGAATAATTAGTCCCGTCTAAGATAGGAGGTCTAAACGGTGCTTCATCCATTACTATGTTTTATGTAGATCTCACTTTTTAAAAAATGAACCCACTTTGATACCAATTGTAAGTACTAAAACCTAGTTTATTAACCAATTTGTCTCAATTATTAATTTCAGTCAGAATACGCCACTGAGTTAGAACTTCCTAAAAGCAGTTTCACGCATAGTTTTTACCGGGACAACTTAACAGATTTATAATCTATAAGATATAATGTATTCCATAACTAAATAAAAGATGAACATCAAATATAATGCAGTAAACCCATGAGGAAAATATTCACGGGGCCCCATGCCACGGATAAAGTAATCCACTATCAAAGAATAAAAAATACAATAGTTTTGATTTAGTAATTTTGTTTTCCTATTCATTTTGACTTGTTGGAGAAGTGGAATCAAACCCTCACGTCTTGACTTTATCCCCATTTCACTATTTTATTCTGACGCAACCACCACTTGGATTAAAATTCACCAATCTTAACTCAAGCCAATTAGCCTGATTTTAAGTAGGATTTTATCATTTAGGCACAGGTGTGTTTTCTTCAATTACGGTTGAAGAACACAATTTTTTACTTAGAGATATTCAATTGAACATCAGCTCATCAAAACTCATCGAAAATGGTCAGAAAACTTCAGAACTTGCTGCTACAAGTTCGCCGGACATAAGCATATTTTTTACTCAAAGCATCAGTCCGTCTCTTAATGATTTTCTTTACTTATATAAAGACCACTCCAAAGCATGAATGTGCCTTACCTAAAATATGGAAGTTTTCCACAGTAAGAATAATATATAATATGCTTGGTATGGTCAATAAATAAATTAAGAAAAGTTTGAATTTGTTAAAACAATTTTACTTCTTTTAATTATTTGACAAATTAAACCAGATATTTTCCGTATATGTATAAAATATGTTTGATATGGTCAATAACTAAATGAAGGAAAGTTTTGATTTGTTAAAACAATCTTTCATTCTTTTAATTATTTGACCAATCAAACATATCCAAGATGGTAAGTATATGTTCCTGTATATGCTGCTACAAGGTAGGTAAATATTGCACCTCATTTAGGGTTTGGAAACCTTAAAAAATCAAAGCCCAGAAAGTGTTAACCTGTCCTAATTAGTCCCGGCTAGCTTACCATGTTTGGACTGTATCAGTTGAACATGTTTTTGGCACATGTTCTGATATTTAAAAATCATTCTAATTTATGCAAGTCAATAATTAAATAGTAAGTAAAAATATAAAATAAAATTTACTTAAACTAAATGTTCGGTAACTTTAGATTTACATTTTGCGAACTGTTCTTCAAGTAAAAATAATTATTTTGGAAATTATAAGAAATTCATGGTACTGAAGGTTGTAGGATAAATTAATGTGCATAATTATATTCTCAAAAAAAAAAAAAAAAAAACATGAAAACTCTAGATTGATAACTTACTGAAATCATGGTACGTTCATAATGATGAGCAAATCACGATGATTATTAACACATATATAATTTTACGTGAACTAGTTACGAAAATGAGAAAAGCTATTAAAACATAGTATTATTACATTTATCCTGACTCTGAATAAGTAAAATCATGGATCTGCACTTAGATATATGAAACTGTTTTCTTTGTAACATTACACAAATCATATGAAAATCATTTGTAATGTTTTCAAAACACAAGTAAAATTTCTTTAATACGTAGTTTAAAACCATTCAGCATATGGAAATCATAAATACATAAAATATTAAAGTTTTCACTTGCTACAACAAAATACAAAATTAATGCAAGTGAATGTCCAAAACTGTATTAGAAAAGAATATAAATTGACATGATATCTAATTCGTCTCAAGAATGTTGGATAAATTAACGTGCATATATTCCGTTAACAAAAATACGTACATGCAAATACTAGAATGGCAATTTATTGAAATCATGGTACATTCATAATAATGAGTAAATCGTGACTTACTCGAACGTAGGAAATACGAAAATCGATTAAGATAAAATGAAGCAAGGTATGCAGATGCAAATCTTCGTAATGGACCGTCTCCCAAGATACAACACTTATTCCAAATTAATATATCATAGTATTAATTTTACATGATGAACCAATGCTTGATCGTACTCGTCTAGAATGGGGGATATCGAATACGAAATTCAAAAATAATTTGAAAATTATTTGGACATAATTGGAGAAATAAAGAAATAGAAATCAATTATATGGAATTGATTTGTAATAGAAAAAAATGGCACTAAAGGTCTATTTATAGATTTTAAAGTTGTTTTTTGAATGGTCACCACACATTTTCAAATGATCATGATTTTTAATCATGAACCTTTTTAATTGTCACACATTCTAAGCAACATGACTCTTTGTATGCATCTTTTGCAATTGAAGAGATGCCTATTGGGAACTTATTCCAATTCGCAACAAATAATACCAATTATTCCAACGAAGTTCACTTTTATTCTCGTTATATATGATTCTCAAAATAAAACTTCTTAGAAGTTCCGTAGAGAGTGTTGACAGACACTACAAATCTCAATAAGAGTACAGAAGAAAAGATATCATAACCACAAGTGCACAAAAGAATCCTAAAGAAGGAATGGGAGAAAAGTTCCTACAGATATATGCGGGAATATATGTTGTGGCTAGATGATTCATTCATATCCATTCTGATACAAGATCAAGCAAAATATCCACTCCTTAAAGAAAATCCTTCAATATGTTGGCTAATTCAATTTCAGTAGCTGCAGCTCCATACATATTATTGTGACTTTCCTGGACATTTCCTGGGGGTAAAATAGCATATCGTAAAAATTTGAGTGGAATCATTTAGTACATAATAAATTATCGGGATAATTGTAGCCAATGTACCAAACCTTTCATTTAATATCATACTTAACCCAAACCTTTCTTTTTGTGTCATCGTAGATATAAGCTAGAATGAAATATTTTCATAATTTCCTATTCTAATTTTTCCATTCTAACTCTCTACCGTAAGTTGGTGCACCAATATCACATATACCCAACTTGGATGGTGATGGATAGGAACAACCGAGGAGAATCTTCGATCCGTCAGACCTTAAAGCTTACCAAATGGCTTGGTTGTCCAAAATCTAGGGTCGTTCAGCTTTGGAAAAGGTCTCCGAAGTGTATCTAACAGTAGTAAGAACAATAGAAAGGTTGCATTAAAAGAATGTACCAGAAAGGAATAACGTGCTCCAACCTAAAAGTTTAGAGACTAAATTTAAGTTTTCAAGTCTAGAGACTAATATGAAAGAATTTGAAACTAATGACTAACTTGCACAAATCTAAAAGGTCAAGGACTAATTTCTGCCAAATTGAAAATTTAGGAAGCCTAATTAAAATATGAACCCAATTAGCCCAATAGCAAGTCCAAATCCAAAAATCAGGGGTTGTTCACTTTGTGTTTTAATTTTGTGTTTTGAGTTTTGAATTCATTTTGAATTTTGTGTTTTGAGCGTCCATTTTGAGATTATTGAAAATATGCTCTTTTTGACATTTTGAAAAATTGTTTTGAAAACACCAAAAACGTATTTTGAAAATTTTGACTTGATTATAATTAAAAACACTCAAAATGACAAATTTGTCGTTTTGTGTTTCCTTTATAAATTTTTAACTTGTTTTCAAAAACGCGTTTTCGAAAATGGGAAAGAGAACGTGTTTTCGTTGTTTTGAAAAATCGAAAATAAAAAACGGCTTGAAAATGGAAAAGAGAACAAACCCTAATTGACCGGAAAAACAAAGCTACACCACAAAAGAGGAAATAGTGGTCAATGGCCGGTTGACCCAGCCCAATTTCCAAAATGGTTGTTGATCAATTTTAATGAAAAGAAAAAAAAAAGGTAAAAAGGTAAAAAAACACCAAAACGTTAAAAAGCCCAAAGTACACTTTGAGAAGAGGAGAGAAAATAAAGAAAAAAGAGAAGGTTCAAATCCAAACTACCCTCTTATAGATGAAACTGACAGCTTATTGTTCACTTCTACACTTGACAAGATTAGTTTTTGTCTGAAATCTCAGTATTTCATCGTGTTGTAAAACGTGAATGTAGAGTATTGATTTTTACATGAAATATCAATAAATCTTGTAATTTTTTAGTTTAATTACAAGTATTGAGGTTTATTTTATGGTTAAAATGGTTGAAAAGTTGGACAACAAGTTGATTATTGCGATTAAATGAGGTTTTTGTAATGGAGCTCGCCAAAAATGACAATTTTCCACAGCCCCTCCGTTTTTTCGAACTTTAAATGACTTGGACATTGGAGCCAAACTCGCCCAGACATCCGAGTCTAGACATGACCGTTCGTTACGCATAGCCCTGCGTCCCGGAGGCCAAGATTTATGGGCCGTCCGTAACGAAAACGAACGACCTAGTTTCCTTTTTATTTTTTTTCCATTCCATTTATGCCTCTTTGCTTTTTGTTTTTAATTTTAATTTCCTTTTCTTAAAATCTTATATCTTATTTTTTTCAACTTGTTATTTTTTTTTTATCTTTTTCCATAATTTAATTTTCTTTTCCATCAATTATTTTTTTTTCATTTTTTCATTTTTTTGTTTTAAATTTTTTATTCTTTTTTTTTCTATTTTGAATCTGATATATTTTTTAATTTATTTATTTTTCCCCTTAATTTAACGTCTTTTCAATCAATTATTTTTTGCCCAATCATTCAATATTTCCTTAATTTTCATTTTTTATGTATTAGTTATTAATTTTTCTTTTCTTTTAGTTTTTATTATAATTTCCTTTTTTTGGGTTAATTTTTTTATACGTTAATTCTTTTTTTCCCTTTTTTTTGTAATAATATTTTTTATATTAATTTTTTATATTAATTTAATTCTTTAATTTCCTTTAATTTTTATTTCTTTTTAACTTATTTTTGTTCTTTTACTTTACTTTAAATTATTTTTTTCTATTTCAATTTACTTTTTACTTTAATTTCATTTTTGTTCTTCTTTTTAATGTGTGATGAAATGAATATATTTCTTGTGTACAGTAGCATATAATTTGGTTAGTTGAATTCTGAGACGCTTTATTCCAAAATCAATGTGTATATAGTTTTAATGTTTGAATTTTTTGTAGGTTGGAGTACCATCTCGACACCAGTATGATCATCTGGGGAAAGTTACGTCATATTATAACTTTTCTAGCTATGCGATAGTTTTAGAGGGGCTCGATGAGGAGCACGTAACCATACACCCTTCATTTCTATGGTCATTCTATTCATTGAAGGACAAGCGATTTTCTAGCCATATCATTGATTCCCTATTACTTTGGCTGCTTAAGCAAATCAATGGAGATAAGTTGCATTTTAACATGGAGGATGAGATGGTGTCAAGATTCTCGATCCTTGAGTTTGCCCTCATTACGGGGTTTGAAGTGTGATGGTGAAGAATAGCAAAGGCCCGTATTATGACAATTAAAAGGTAGGTGGACAAATATTTTGGAGGTAAAGAGCTAGATGAAGTATTCAGGAAATGTGATCGCATGTTGGACAAATTGAAATTGGGATTGGTGTATATCTTAGAGAATGTACTAAGCTGTCGACATCGTAAGCGTCGATCGACATTTTTATTTAAATGTTGTTGATGACATTGATGCCTTCAACGCATGGTCAGAAATGTTATATAGATACGCTACATGTCTTCAGGAGGGTGCATTCGACACTCAAGTTGGAGAAGGCCGAGCGTAAGTATGATTCATATGACTTTTCATTGGCTTTACAGGTAAATATTTAACTTAATTAATGTTAAACTTTGATTAAATGTTTATACATAATAATTGTAATTGTCTCAAATATGGGCTTACGTGGCTATCCCTACCTTGGGTAGCAAGTTGGCGATTAGAAAGGAGACAACCTAGCCTCGGATGCTTCACTCGTGCACATGATAAGCCATTGGCCAGAGACTTGACAATTATCCTCGACGATTTATGAGTGAGTACTATACATTTACAATTTATATTGTATGTATATTTATCGGCTCAATATGTGACAATTAACTCGTAGAAATGTCAATATGTCAGCTCGAAGTTCACACTGAGTTGATGCTTCGATAGAGGAAAAGGATCAGATATTCGTGCATGAATTATCTATTCTTCCTACTGAAGAAGATCCATTGTCAGAATCCGTTCCGGATAGAGATGAGTTGCATTTTGCCTTGGGGGACGGGAAGGTGTCAAGATTCTCAATCCTTGAGTTCGCCCTTATTACAAGGTTTGAAGTGTGATGGTGAAGAAATAGCGAAGGCCTGTATTATGAAAAATAAAAGGTGGGTGGATAAATATTTTGGAGGTAAAGACATCCCCACAGCTAGATGAAGAATTCAGGAAATGTGATCATTATGAAAAATAAAAGGTGGTTGGATAAATATTTTGGAGGTAAAGACACCCCTACAGCTAGATGAAGCATTCAGGAAATGTGATCACATGTTGGACAAATTGAAATTGGGATTGGTGTCTATCTTAGAGAATGTACTAAGTTGTCGACATCGTAAGCGTCGATCGACATTTTTATTTAAACGTTGTTGATGACATTGATGCCTTCAACGCATGGTCAGAAATGTTATACAGAAACGCTACATGTCTTCAGGAGGGTGCATTCGACACTCAAGTTAGACAAAGACTGAGCATAAGCATGATTCATATGGCTTTTCATTGGCTTTACAGGTAAATGTTTAACTTAATTAATGTTAAACTTTGATTAAACGTTTATACATAATAATTGTAATTGTCTCAAATATGTGCTTATGAGGCTATCCCTACCTTGGTTAGCAAGCCGGCGATTAGAAAGGAGACAAGCTGCCCGAGGATGCTTTATCCGTGCACATGATAAGCCATTGGCCAGAGACTTCACATCTATCCTCGACGATTTTCGAGTGAGTACTATAGATTTATGATTTATATTGTGTATATTTATCGGCTCAATACATGACCATTATCTCGTTGATATGTCAATGTCAGCTCGAAGTTCACACTGAGTTGATGTTTTGATGGAGGAGGAGGATCAGATGTTTGCGCATGGATTATCTATTCCGCCTATTGAAGACGATCCATTGTCTGAGTCCGTTCCAGATGGAGATAAAGTATGTTTATTTAATATCATTAGTTCATTTGACTTTCATATTATAATATTTTAATTAAATTACTAATTTTTAATCTTTTTATTAATAGTATAGGAGTTCCATCAAGTGAAATGATGACCGCCTTCACTACAGACATCTCCTTCACCAAGAAGATGACCTTCATTGATGAGATCACATTCCCCGAGGAGATCTCCTTCTCCCGCATCCAGTCACCTCCCTTGTGGATCGCCTGTACCCAGTTAGACCTATTATTTCAATGATTTATTTGCACGCCTAACTAGTTTTATAAGAGAGAAGATAGAAGCAATGTGATGGGTGAATTCATGGTGGAGCTAGGAGTACGAGAGGAGATAGGAACGCTGTGACAAGAGATGAAAGCCCAAATAACAAAATTACTAAATGATGTGAGAACGTTATGAGGCGATTTAGGAGATCTTCATAATGAAGTCCCAACACTACAAGGTGATATAGCGACTCTCGAGGGTATAACAGAGGGAGTTACGAAGGGATTGGCGGTGCTATTAACAGGGGGACTAGGGTCATCGGGTATATACAATCCGTTGTGGGGATCGAATGTTGCCTTCGATACATTTCTTGGAGCTTCGGTGATGGAGAAAAGGGAGGTCTAGTGCGGAGGGGATGGTAGTCTTTGAGACATAGGTGGGGCCCTCTTGGTGATGGAAGAGGTGAAAGTCCCAGTGACGGAAAGGGTGGCAATCCCCAAGACGTGGGGAGTGCCCCTGATGGTGACGGAGGAAGGGGAGGTCCCAATGGCCTGGGAGGTGCTTGTGGCAGTGACAGAGTGGGCGACGAAAGAGGAAGAGGTCCAATTAACGAACAAGATTGAGAGGGTGATGAGAGGACCCCTGAGTTTACGGATGATGTCACGGATGTGGATGACGTGACAATTGTGTTGAAGGGGCAATGGAAGTGATGAAGGGTAAAAAGCATGTTGTGACTTGCCAGAGCATGTGGTCTGGAAGAGGATGAGATTGCCGTCATAATACATTGTTTCTCCCTTCATAGCTGAGGTGAAGAGGAGGACGTTCGTAGATGTACGTTGCCCAACTTCTTCCGTGACGTTAACCTAGCAAAGGAAAAAGCTTTTGATGGCTGGTTATGCAAGATTGGACCTGGGTAAGTATTTTATTAAATTTTGCTAAAGTAAACTAACTCATCTATGTATATTCTAATATTTTTCTTTTTATTCTTTCACACTGACCTACGCGATATGGGAGACTCTTATATCGGACACAAAGAAATGGTTTGACGATCTACAGAAGAGTGCGTGGCTTGCCAACGACGTAAGTGTATAACCATTGTTATTTATGATATTTTAACATAATTGGTTATTGTTTCATTAAATTTATATATTTTTTTGGTTTTTCTTGTTGTAGCCTATCGATATGGCTATTGAACGTTTTGGCGATTAGGCTCGGAGACACCGAAATCATTTAATGTTCTTGATTGAGTTATCATGAGCTGTGAGTTTTTTTGTGTCATCCTGATTGAGCGTGACATGAGCTTTTTCGGCTCAAACTGGCATACATTGTCAGCTTACATGAGAGAGTACGTGAGAAGGCTCGTGTTGAGATGGGAAAAGTCGTGGACGGGTTGTACACAGATGTCCCAATGATCGTGAAATCGCACTAATTTACAGTTAAGATAGTTTTCGCTGAGTCGACGATGTAGGTTTATGACACCGATCATAGTTGTACACACAAGGCCAGCTCGAGTGTATACTGGAACCATTGGTGGCCATCATTCACGTGATGGCTAGAGCATGAGACATTGCTGTACATGATGAAGATGATGACGACTGCAAGACAAACAAAATCATAAGTTCTTTTTATTTGTTAAATTATGTTATATTTATATATTATTCGACCGACATATTATTATTTAAACATAGGGGTGATTGTGGAGTTTCGCAATCAAGTACACTAATTTTTTGAGCATCAGACGTGATGTAGAGTTGATAAACCAAACGCACATTGATAACTGGAGGATAAAGCTGGCGTCCGACTTGTATGCATATAATTGTGATCCGTAGTATATTGTATTGATTTATTTATTTTTTTGGAAAATGTAAGTATTGTTTATTTATTGTAATAATTGGTTGAAAATGGTTTAAAAAATATTTAATTGCGACTTTTTTTTCGTAATTGTGTGTTTAATTGTAAATGTATTTAGTTGACTTCCATGGTTGAAGAAATGATGATTGGCGATTAAATGGACTTAATTATATGCAATTGGAGAAAAGAAGGATCCACCTAGAAGACATTATGTCGAAAATCAAAGTGTGGGGACCTAAGTACAACTTTCTAATAGCTGATGTAAAAACCAAAAAAGAGGGTCTGGGTTTACTCGCGACCCATTAAACCAATTAACTGGCGAATCTCTACCATCTATGTTGCTTCACAGAGCGAGGTTCCACGAAGTTAAATAGATGGTAGAGATTCGTCGGAGCGAGATAGTTAGAGGTTTGCTGAAGTGAGACACGAGATAAAAGTTTTTCGGAAGATTCAGCCAAGGTTTAGATTTAAAGATACTAGGATATATCAAGAACCAAAAAAGTTGGCTTAACAAGCCGGAGAGCGGAAACAATTGCAAATTTAATCCAAGATCAAACCTTGCTATGGTCGGAATGATTTATTACATAATCAATATGAGTACAATCCTATCAATCAAGGGAAAGATAATCAAATATAATAATCTAAGCTATAAATTTCAAAGCAAAGCACGCTTAGGGAAAAATAATAATGACTAAGTAGTAATAGGTCGTCAACACTAAGAAAATTTTGAAAACGATCATATACTGTAATCAGCTTATTAAATGCAGTAGCCATTATGAAGAAGAAGATTGCAACAACATCACACGAAGGAAAAATCAATTAAATTTAGTAGAGATGATAATTACATGAATTAGGGGCGGAGCCAAGGCATGACTACAAAATTCTTAAGGTTGGACTATACGTAAAAAAACCACATAATTTTTTTTTTCCATATGAAAAACACCCCCACTGAAAAAATAAAAATAAAAAATCCACTCAAGTCAAGAAGTGAACCAAGAACAATGAATTGACAATAATTGGATTCAGATTTGATATCAAATCAAAACACGTAAAGAAGCAGAGCGTGCAAATTAGATCAATCAATGAACTTAGTATAGTTCCAAGGAAACAATGATTATCACTGTCTACTTAATGTTGTGTGATGTGGTAGTGATGTGTCTAGAAAGGTTTATATCACATTTGGAAATGCCGAATGCACTTATTAGATGGCAACTAAATTAGAGAGCTTATGGAAAAAAAAAATACCTATTCAAAATTTTTGAAGGGCAAAGAGTTTTGAGTTTAATCAACTCCCAATGAGTAAAAAGTAACCTGGAATAGCAAGTGACCAAAGCCAAGGTCGGCCTAAGAATTTGAGTGCCCTTTGTAACATTTTAAAATGGTACCCATTTCATGCATTAAAAAAATATTTCAAAAATATTATTTTATTGTAAAAATATGATATTTAATTTTTTTGTTTATTTTCTACATGTCTAGAATAAAGAAGTACAAGTAAAATTAAACACCTCTTGAACTTCATCAAAATTCATATGTTATCAACAAGGAACCATCGAAGTCGTTAACCTTGACGAGTGTGTTTTACATATGAGTTTTATTCCATTTTTAACTTGTAAGTTAGATAGTACGATTAGTTAACGTTTTTAATGTGTTTATTAGTGTTGTTTTGTAGAAGTGGTGAGATGATGCAACCTAGCGCTGTGGCACCGCTTGCAGATGAATGGAGTCTGTTTTTTTGACCCAATTTCTAGCCCACAAGAAACCCTATATTCATACAAACATGGGGAGGAGTATATATACAAGTTATTGACACTTTTATGGGGTTCCACTCGTTGAGAATAGGAGAACTAGAGATTGAAGAGCGAAATTCAAGGGAGAAAAAAAATCAACAAATTCAAGTTTTGAAGCATTGATTGGTGGAGAAAGAAGATCTTGGTGCAAGATAATTTCTTTTTCCTACGTATTTATTCAGAACCCGATGATGTATTCAATAACAACTCATTGTTTTTCATTTTGCATTATGAGTAGCTAAATTTTATATTAGGACGAACAATGTAATCTATTTGAGACTCTTTATTTCTTTTATTCAAAATTCGTGTTATTTTATCATACATGTATTAATTTTGCCATGAGTTTAATATGTTAAATTACTTAATAGTAAAATTCGGTATATTAGTATAACGTATAGAGATATACGTACTAAAATTGCAATCATTATATGAATTCTTAGAACTAATATTTCATTTAACTAAGGTTGATTTGCATAGAGATATGGGATCGAATAAGTTAAATAGGCTCAATGAGAACTCGAGATGGGTAAATTGAATACAATAGAAAAATTCAATTGAACGCTACATTAGACTCTTAAATCTTGAATTAAGACTTAAAGTGAAATTTTTTGGCCCTAATATTGGTTCATTATTTGAATTCTCAATTAATTGATGTGCATTTTAATTAATTTCAAGTGTTTAAACTGAAAATTCATAAAAACATATTTCTTTGTTTGCTTTATTCAAATATGAGTTAGAAAAATACGATAACCCAGACTCAAAGGTCCACTATATTACTTGTTACGATGTCGTACACTTTCGATATAAAAAAAGTAACATCAAATGGCTGACAATCTGAACCTTTTGACTTGAAGATAGAACGTACTTTCAAACGTATACGCAAAGAACACAAATAAAATCAACAACATCAAATGTCTAATGATCAAAATATTCCAATTTTATACAACTATCGGGACAAGTTGCTGAGAGAGTGGCGGGACCACTGGATAAACAACATGAGCGAGGGAAAAATAAATGAAGGGGACTTGCCAATTTCAATGTTCTTGACGCAAACAGAAGTACTCGTGCGCTCCAGTATAGTATATCTAGATTTTAGGTTCAACAACTTTCAAATAAGGGCAAATTGGATTAACTTGACTAGTAACACTCCAATTTTATTGTCTAGCTCATGAAAACTCGAACACATAAATCTCCCGATTCCTCTAAAATTGTCAGAATTTTCATGAGGGGTCAATGAAGACACTATTAAGATGTGATTATTTCCCTATAATTCACGAGATGTTACATTGGAACGGTTGGATGCTGAACCTCATGGAAGTACTACATGGGAAGACTGACTAGAAAATTTAGCAATAATTTTTTCCCACCGGCAAAAGTAGTAGAAATCAGATTTGATGTACAAACTTTCCAACAGAGGGTTGGGGAGAGGTATCATGAGACATGGAATAGATTCAAGGAGTTAATAAAAAATGTCCAAATCATGTGATCACCATATGTAATTAAGTGCAATACTTAAATACCAGACTGTCATCATTGTCAAAATATTTGGTGTATTCCTCTACTGGTGGATCAATCATTGGAAAATCCATACAACAATGCTTGGATTTGTTTAATCGCCACGACATAGTCAATGTTTTCATCAGAAAGACTGGTACCACAAAAAGCGATTGGAATTTATGAATTGGACAACACAACATCTACCAATGTACAGATAGTAGCTTTGACAAAATAGGTAGAGTTATTAGTGAAAGCACAAACACAAGGAGCACATACAGTAATAACCTGTCCAGTATGTGAAAATAGTGGAGCCAATCATCTGACAGAAAATTGATGTTCTATGGATTTTCCTGAAGAACAAGTAAACTTCATTCAAAATGGATCCCACAATTTCAACCCATATGGACAAATATATATTCTAGGTCGGAGACAACACCCAAACAAGGGAATGGTTCAAATAGTATAAAGCAAGAGAAAAAACCAAGTTTTGGGGAGATGTTCAATCACTATATGCAAAAGATAGACAACGTGTTCCACCAAATTGACACAAACTTTCCAAATCAATAAGCATCTATCAAGAAGCTGGAGACACAAATTAGTCAAATAGCTCAACAGCTTGCAGAACGCCCACAATGGAGTACAAGCTATACCACAAGAAGTGGAGTACAACTGCCATAGATACACGTAAAGAGGCTAGACATAAAAGACAAAGAGCTAGAAGTTGAAGAGGATGATAAAGAATAAAAATTTGCCCAACCACAAAGGATGAGGAAGAGAGAAAAGAAACATCCACAGTGAGAGCACCAAGTCCAATCAAAGCTTATGTGCCACTAATTCCCTTTCCTCAATGATTGTAGAACAAGAAGTTAGACAAGTAGTTTGCCAAGTTTGTAGAGATTTTCAAGAAATTCCACATAAATATCCTCTTTTGCAGCTGCAATTGCACAAATGCCCAGTTATGCCGAATTTCTGAAAGGAAGCTCTTTCCAACAAGAGGGAGCTGGAATTGTCTACTTGAATGAGGAATGCAGTGCAATTTTACTGAAAAAACTACCTTCTACTCTAACTTTTGAGTATTTATTATGTGATTTAGGTGCCGTGTCAATTTAATGGCACTCCTTATTTGTAGGTCTCTTGAATTGAGAAAAATAAAACCTACAACAATCTTATTGCAACTAGCTGACAAGTCCATCAAAAGATAAAAGGAATTATAGAAAATGTGCTAATTAAGGTTGATAAATTCATCTTTTCGGCATATTTTATCATCTTAGACATGGAAGAGAATTCAAATATCCCTCGTCTTGGGAAGACATTTCTTGGCCACTGAAAGAGCGCTTATTGATGTGTATGATGGCAAGAAGATTCTTCGAATGGACAATGAGGAGGTTATATTCAACGTGTTTAAGATGATGAATCAACGGGGTTAATTGCTATTGTCTTTTGTTTCGTAGTTTTGTTTGTGTGATATTATTTGATTTCATGTGGAAAGTATTAAAAAAAAATTATGCATGCTTGTGTGAGTTAGATAGTTTTGTTGGCTAGATGAATATACTTGAGAGCATGTATTAATTTGTGAACTATGGATGAATTATATGCGTTGTCCATGCGAAATGGTACAATTTTTTTATGCACAGCAATTGAGTATAGCATTGTACAAGAATAAGAAAATTCATATGTATAGGCTGAATAGATGACTCGGATATTTAATCCCTTTACCCTTGATTCACAACATCCTTTAACCTTCTATATAATATAATTTGGGGTTTTTTAACCAGTAAAGGAAACGATTTAAGATTGTGGTGATTCCATGCATGTGAAAAAGGGTTGTGTGGAGTATCTTTGACTTTCTAATATAAGTTTGGTGATGATCAAATGCTAGGGATCTAACCCTTGTAAACTTTGCTTTTCTTTTATAGAAAATAAACATTACACTTATTGAGATTATGCCTCACGCTAACACCTTTTTGACTCTAGTTAGTAAGTCCGTAGGGGTATCCTGAAACCTGGTATCCTTTGGTATTCAAAAGCCGGGGAGTTACCGACTAAAAGCTCGCTATAGGGGTCAAGAAGAGAAAAATGGATGAGGTCAAATTGGGCTGAAAAAAATATCAAAAAGAGAAAAATTATATGCAAGTGTGTAAGTAAGAACCGATCGTTAAGGGACTAAATAACTAGTGGGTTTGAATTACTTGGTAAAATTTTGATTGTTGAAGTACTTAAAATCCGGAGAATCATAAAATGAATGAAGTGTTGATATTACTGGTTAGACTAAAACAATTTTGAGTGGTGTAAGGAACTAATCAAATAAACTAAACTTTAGAGTTAAACCTTGGGGAGGGAATGAAAACAACTTGTTTAGGGGCGTGTGAATCCTACGAACGTAGAAATGATAAAATTGACTATAGAGGGTTGGGATGTGAACTAACTTGTGAATGTACGGCATTATATTTGATTTCAGACACACACACACGTTTTACATTGGATAGATGGAACTCTTGTATTGTGATTTTGAAGTCGTTCATGGATTGTTATAGTGTTCTCGATACTAGTCAAAATGGTAAGTTATCTGACTAAGTTTTCGTGGTATGATTCTTAGTAATTTTCATCACTTTTTGTTTGGTCGAGGACTAGTAAACTGTTAAATTTGGTGGTATTTGACCAGTGCATTTTACTCATGAGTTTTATTCTATTTGTAACTTAATTATGAGCTAGATAGTATGAGTTGTGAACATTTTTAATGTGATTATTAGTGTTGTTTTGTAGAAGTGGTGAGATGGTGTAAAATTAGGGAAAGAAAAGAGAAAACAAGATAACAAGGAGGAAAGAGGAACGAGGCTATTAGCTATTGTGAAAACTTGCATTTACGCATTTTTATCCGAATAGGAGTGAACATAAAGTGAAACGAACACATAACTATTTGAAATGATACCTAGCTATTCAAAATGGTAGTATGCCATTTTAAATCACATGATCTCAATTATACTCCAAAATTAGTCGATCATATATTTAAAAATTTGTAAAGACTTATATACAAGGTAAACGAGCTAATTCCTTATCTCATAATAGAAATACAATGGAATTTAGAATACTTTACCTTTGTCTGCAATGAAATTTAGTATAGTTTACTTACAGAACAGTAATGTTAGTCACTATTAGGTTAACTTTGTATCGATGTTGGTATCAAAATACAGATCATAATGTCTAAATGTAGTTAAAACTTTCATCCTTACACTATCACGTGATAATGAGCGCTTATGAATTGAAACAAATACGAAATTAGTAGAAACAACACCCCATGCATTTCAAAAAAGTTATGTGTTGTTTTAGGTCACTAGATCTTGATTTCACTCTAAACTAGTAAAACAATATTTGGAACTTCATAGATAAGTTGTACATGTCAACTGATTACGTGCCTTGTTTTATGTACCAAGTACTTTCTAGGTAAGCAATTTGTTTAATTAATAAAAACCCAAAGTCACACTTTAATTAGCAACAAATGAAAGAAATAAAGTGAAGCGGACATGAAATTAATTGAAATGACATTTAGCCGTTTAAAACGGCAACCTGCCCTTTTGGGTAATGGGGTCTCGATTTCACTCAAAACCTAGTCGATTATATTTTAGAACATCTTAGAAGATAGATAAAAATGCATACACTCATTTTTATTTGAATAGGAGTGAATATAAAGTGAACATACATGAAATTAGTTGAAATGATATCTTATTGTTTAAGATGATAGTATGCTGTTTTGGTTTATGGTGTTAGTTCCTAATTGTAATTGGCTATTCCCATGTTCAAAATCATAAGTTATTGAACTGCAATTAAAGTCAAAATTGTCAAGGATTGGTTGTATAGGTTATGACGAATCTAAGATGTCAAATATGGACTAAGGAGATAAAGTCGGCACACGCTGAATGCGCATGGTGTGCTCAGGCTTACCAGTCGTTGGGCACCAAGCCAACACTAGAGCGGCGGGTTAGTCCGACAAGAGTCCTGATCGTGATTTTTGCTATTTTTCATTCTTATTCAACTTCAAACACTACCTATTATATATATATATATATATATACAAGTATAGGTCCGTCACAAAGGGTGTTGAATCATTATTTTCATTTTAGAGATCACATTCTTGAAGATCCAAAAAATATTCAAAATATCTATTGATTCAATCACTTGATCAATTCTTCATAATTCATCTGAAACATGTTGTGTGAAACATGTTGTGTATTATTAGTTGAGCCTTAATTTAAGATCAAAACAAAAGAGAACATTCCATTGAAGATGAAACCCCCAAAACTCTACATTCACCTATAAGCCTTCAGGGTTCTTAAGTTTGGAGAAGAGGTGCTTGAAGTTCCAGCACTCTGGAATGAGTTCGTCCTTGGGATCCATATGGAGGGAAAAACAGCCTAGAGTTATAGGAAATGAGGTCGCCCAATCAAAGAGGTTATTCGGTGATTTACAAGTTGGGTGGTCAAAGTCAGCTAAGGTTTAATAGTGTCTAGACCAATTGTAAGTTAACTTTTCTAGTGAATCTTCTTAACAAGATTTGCCTGGAGGGTTTTTTTTAATTCTTGTTCTGGTTCTTCAAAGGATTTTCCTCTGTCATTAATTTTTGGTATATCTCTTTGATTTGAATGTTTATGCAATTGTTTAAGTGATAACCTCAATCATCTAGAACCAATAAATAGTGGCTTGTTGCTTTTAATTGTTGATTGTTTTAATTTCGCATATTTGAATCTAAATATTTCCCCCAACAAGTGGTATCAATAATTTTCCATTCCTCCAAACTTTGATGGTAGTATTTACGCATACTCGAAGGTCAGAATGAGCGCCTTTCTTAAGTTTGTTGATGAGCAAGTTTAGATTAGTGTACAAAAAGGTTGGACTGCCTCTTCTACATCTATTGGAGGTGTAGTTTTCCCTATCAAGGTTTCCACTTTGTGTGAGAATGATTTAGATTAGTGTAATTGGAACAATAGAATGATACATGCCATTTTCTATGGCTATTTTTCCTGAAGAGTTCAAAAGAGTGTCGTATGTGAGACTGCAAAAGATGCTTGTGATATATTAGAAACCACACATGAGGGAAACAAACTTTTAAAAATTCTAAGCTGTAGATGTTGACCATTTGGTTTGAAGAAATAAGAATGATTGATGACAAATCTTTTGATGAATTCCATGCTAAATTAAATGACAGTCAACTGTAGTTTCAAGTTAGGTGAGCAAATTTCTGATGCTAAGATAGTGAAGAAAGTTATGAGATCCCTACCTGAGAAATTTAGACTTAAGGTCACTCCTATTGAGAAAAGCAAGGTCATAGATGCTATTAAGATGAAACTTGTAGGATCTTTCCAAACCTATGAATTATTAAGAAGAACAAATCTTTAGCCTTCAAAAATTGTTAGGGAAGCAAATAGTGACACCGCTGATGATGATAAAGCTATGGAGAGTTTGCCTACTGCCTTATAAGTTTAACGAATCTAGTGTATCCAGGAAATTCTTAGGAACAATAAAAGACCTCCTTGTATGTTTAAGGAATCTAGTACATCTAGGAAATCTAAAAGAGAGATGAGTGATGGGAGAGATGCCTCGAAGGTCCATGAGGTGTTATGAGTGCTAGGATTTTGGTCATGTTAAAGTGCCCAAGTTATAATAAAACCCTAGGTAATGCTTCGAATGCTACTCTCACTGATGATGAGTTTAGCACCAATAATCAAAGTGAGAACTCCAATCCCGAAAAAGGAGGAAACTATATGACGTGCACATTTGTGTGGTTAATAGGGAGTTTGAGGACAGAGAAAAATATGACCCTTCACTGGAAGAGTCAAAATATAAGGATATTCATGAGGCTTTTGGGAATTGTTTGAGGAGTGCCTTCAGTTGAAAAGTCTTTTGATGATTTCTATGCTAAATTAAATGGCATAGTCAACTCTAGTTTCAACCTAGGTGAGGGAATTCTCGAGGGTAAGATAGTGAGGAAAGTTATGAGATCCCTACCTGAGAAAGTTAGACCTAAGGTCACTGCTATTGAGAAAAGCAAAGTCCTATATGCCATCAAGATAGAAGAACTTGTAAGATCTTTCCAAACACATGAATTTAGCCTACCTTAGTCTAAGTAGAACAAATCTTTAACTCTCAAAAACTATTAGAGAAGACATAGTAACATAACGGATGATGACAAGCTAAGGACCCAAAATTTTCCTACCTTGCTAGGAAATTTAAGAAATTCCTTAGGAACAATAACAAACCTCCTTATAAGTTTAAGGAATCTAGTACATCCAAGAAAGCTAAAAGAAAGATGAGTGATGCGAGAGATGCCTAAAAGATGTATAATGCTATGAATGCTACTCTCGCTGATGATAAGTTTAACTTCAATAATCAAAGTGAGAACTCAAATAGAGGATAGGGGAGAAAATTACATGACATGCACATCTGTGGTTAATAGTGCGTTTGAGGACATAAAAAAATCTCACCCTTCACAGGAAGAGTCAAATGATGAGTGTGATGTTTATGAAGCTTTTGATGAATTGTTTGAGGAGTGCCATAAGTTGGAATAGGTCAATAGCTCTGCCTTTAAGAAATTACATAAGCTTGAATTAGAAAATGAGAACCTTGTGGTGAACTTGAGAAATCTACTAGTAGATTGAATGAGTTAAGAATCACGAAAGAGTCCTTAAAAATAAGGTTAATACTCTTATTAGTGACCTCGAGAAAACTAGCCCCCAACTTCAACTTTTTTCTAATGGTTCTAATAAGCTTGACAACATGTTAGCTCTAGGACAAAGATCTTTTGTGTAATATAGTTTTCTCAACCTAAGATTCAAAACTTGAGACCTAGGTGTAGTAAGCCCTTGATTAGGAACAACAAACAAGATCTAACTACTCATGTTAGATTCTTGACTAATCAAGTGAGTCACTTGATTGAATTGATGACTCAATTGACTTAGATTATAACTACTTCTAAGAAGATTTTGGTCAAAAGTGTGAACTCTCTGGTCAAAGTGATATTGTTAATTGTGACATTGATAGGTTACTCTTAAAAGTAAGAGTACTTGTGTACCTTATTGAGTAGCTAGGTATTTATTTAGGTGTATGCATCTGCATTGTTCATGATATTTACGTATTCATATATGTACTCTAATTTTTTTCCCCATTTTTTGTCATTCGTTTAATGAAAAATAAAATTAAAAAACTTCGAAAAAATATTAAAAAGGGAAAAAGGAATTTTGACAATATAACACTTTTTAAGTGATATCATTGGACATGTTATTTTGTGATCAAATACTATTAAAATTAATGAACTTTAAATAAAATTTCCATTTTGTTATGCATAGAATTTATTTGGCGTACTTGGTATATGTCATTGCATTTATCATGTGCACTGCACACATTAAGCTTTTGTGAGTGGGGTTTTGACCACGTGTGAGATTTGGAATAGTTGTCATTTTTGTGGTAGGTTAATTGAATATGAGATTACATTTAATTAATTGGTCTAAGCTATTGTATATTCCCCATAAAATAAAAAGAGTGTTGAGTTTCAAAAGAGTTGAATTATTTGTGATACATCTTATACTCTTTTTCGTAGCCTTTTTGACTCGAGTAATTAAAAATGTTGGATATCTTAAAATTTGGTGCCCTGTAGCTATCGGATTTGAGAATCATTAGCCTAAAAATTGTTACATGAGTAATTAAGAAAGCTTAATGGAAATAAGTTTTCACATAAGATATGAGAAAATTGAGAGAAATAAATTATCTGTGCTTACATTAGTGGGGAGAGAAAATTTATAGAAAAGAAAAAAAAAATATTTACCAGTTTTCTATTTAAAAGGTCCTAGTAGCATTGGGTTTGCCTCCATAGTTTGAGGATTGTGTTCATTCACCAGTAATTCTTTGCATATCGTTTCTCGCTATTATAAGGTTTTGAGACTTGCTTACAGGAGATTAGTGGCACTTTTCACTCATAAGTAACTTATAAAATTTACTCCATTTGGGTTTAAAATAAGTTATGTGGTTTATGAATTATACACGTATAAGTAAACAAATAACTTTTCATGTGATTTGAGCTTTCAATATTTGATGTTATATTTAAAAGTTCATGAAAAATAGTTGTCTCAAAAAAAGAAAGAAAATTGAAATTTTTATTCTCCATCTTATGTTTTGCACAAGTTTGCATAATTTGTACATGTTCATATTCTTTTACTCATTCCTCTATATATTATTCATAATTTCATTAATTGTTTCCCTTAGTTATTCGTGACAAAAAAAAAAAAAGTGAGAGAGTATTTATTTCAGATGGTTAGTTGAGTTAGTATATGAGGTAGGGGGAGAAGTTAATATATTTTTTTTCTTAGATATTTGACTTAAGGGAGTCGTATATATTTTTGATTGATTTTTGTATGGAATTTTATTATTGACGATGTTTGGTATTGTCAATATTGATATTCTATAATTTATTTCTAAGTTATTGGTGCACGTAATATTACATACTTTGGTGATACACATGTTTTACTTGCGTTGTTTTAACTTCGTTATGTTTATTTTATTGCCAAATTCCTCTTATTTTTCACATGGTATTGTTGTTTTTATGTGTTTCAATAAATGGGTATGACAAGATTTGAATTGAAGTTTAGGAATTTAGTCTTGGGGGAAGATTGTTGTTAGGTTGTTTTGATTTTCACGAAATGCCAAATGGAGAGTTTGTTAGGTTCTAGTTGTAATTAGCTATTCTCGTGTTCAAAATCATGAGTTATTGAGATGTAATTAAAATCAAAATAATCAAGGGTTGGTAGTATAGGTCATGAAGGATTCAAATATGTCAAATATGGATCAAGGAGAAAAACTCGGCACAAAAGCGCTCGTTAAATGCGTATGGTGCACTCGAATTCCCAAGCACAGACATTGGCGTTCGTTGGGTGCTAGGCAATGCTCAAGCGGTGGGTTAATTCGGGAAGAGCCCTGATCGCGATTTTTGCTATTTTTCCAACCTACTCAACTTCAAACACTACCTATTACATATGTCCAAGCATAGGTCCTTCCCAAAGGGTGTTGAATCATTATTTTCATATAGATCACTTTTTTTTTGAAGATCCTAAACATATTTCAAAGATCTCTTAATTCAATTACTTGATCAACTCTTCAAAATTCATCCTAAACATCTTGTATTATTGGTTGAGCCTTAATTTCATTCAAGAGAACATTCCATTGAAGATCAACTTGATTCCGTTATTCTCTTGCTTTAACCAAAGTCAAAACACAAAAGATCTAAAGTTCAAACACCTAAAAATCTACTTTAATCTATAAGCCTTCAGAGTTCTAAATTTTTCTTGGAGGTTTTTGTTCCTTGTGAAGAGTTCTTCAAGAGGTTTTTCTCCATCATCAATTTCGGGTGTTATTTACTTTTTACTACTTCGATTTGAATATTTATGTGATTGTTTAATTGGATTAATAACCTTAATCATCTATAACCAATAAATAGTGACTTGTTGCTTTTTATTGTTGATTGTTTTAATTTCGCATATTTGAGTCTAGATCTTTCCCCAACATACGGGATCTCGATTTCACTCCAAAAGTAGTCGATCACATTTTTAAACATCTTCAAAGACAAATGCAAGTTAAACGAGCTTATTTATTGAGTATCCTACCTCGTAATTGTAATATGATGGAATTTGGATTGCTTACCTTGTTTATAGTGAAGTCTAGTGTAGTTTACTTACGGAACAATAGTCTTAGTCGCTATCGGGTGAACTTTATATCGACATTGGTATCACAATTTAGCAAAAATTTACATTCATTTATACACACACACACGAGTGAACATAAGTTAAACTAACACAAATATAATTGAAATGACACCTAGCCGTTTAAAACGTCTGCATGCAATGTTAGGTCATAGGTGCTTGATTACACTTCGAAACTAGTCGATCATGTCTTGGAACATTTTCGAAGACTTGTACAAATTGAAAAAGCTAAATTGTTGAGTATCTTATCTCATAATTGGAGTATAATGAAATTCGAGTTACTCAATTTTATTTATAGTGAAGTTTAGTATAGTTACTCACGGGAAAAAATTGTTGTTCACTATCTTGTGAACTTTTGTGTAAACTTCGATATCCAAATGTTATGAAATTAGTAAAACAATATTTTAAACATCATAGATGAGTTGTACATGTTGAATGAGTACACGTGCTATGTTTTGTATACAATGCTTATTACTTACATTTTTCTCTGTTGTCAAGTGTAGTGTAACTGGATATATGGTGTGACTCACTATAGTTTTAAATTTGATTGGATTGTAACATTCAAGTATAGTTAAAACTTTCATCATTACAATTTCAACTTGATAACAAGCAAGAATGAATTAAAAGGGTTACAAATTTAGTAGAAACGACACCCTATTGCCAAAAAATCATGTGTCATTTTGGATCACGAGATTTCAATATCTCTCTGAAACTAGTTGAGATTCATAACATCATAGATAAGTTGTACATGTCAAATGACTGCTCGTGTTATATTTTATATACCATATTTGTTATGTTTTCCTTTGTTATCAAGTATAGTGTAGTTTTCAATGGGATGTACGGTGTAACTCATTGTAGTTTGAACTTTGTATGAATCGTAAAGTCTAAATTTAGTTGAATGTTTCATCCTTACATTTCAAGTTGATACGGGCACTAAAAACGAGATCTAAAGAACTATCAAATTTTATCAAAAACCATCAAAATTTAAAGATTAAATTCAACAATTACATCAATATATCCATCAAAACCACTTATCCATAGGTAACAATTTGTTCAAAACCATCACAATGTATCAAAAACCATCACAATTTCAAGATTAAGCCCCTATTTGGATGCCATTCTTCGAAAATAAAAATTAATAATTCGAACGTTGTACAGTGAGCAGACCCCACTTTGGTAGCCATGTTTGACTGTGTTATCTGCAGTCAATTAAAAGCATTGGTGAAAAGGCCATAATGCCCTCAACTTGTTCCATTCAATTTTCAAAAATTGGACAATTTTGACATTTCAAACTAAAAAAAGACGGCTTCCATTCATTTTTTAAATATTGCGGCTAGATCACTGTTCATCTTAGTGTTGTAATGTTTATATTTTTCATTAAAATGTGGAATTCATGGCTCCCAAACAGGCTGTAAATTCAACAAAATTAAGTCTCAATGATTTGTCAATTGTAGAACATTTTTGCATATAAGGCCATTATAGACCTTCTATCCACTTCGTCGTCTATTCAAAATTGCTGGCAACACTTTAATTTGATTGAAAATTTTCCAGTCAACTTCATTTGCCATTGGATATATACATTTGCATATACTTTTGTTTTCAACTGATGCTAGTGTAATTAGGTGAGCACAAAACATGACAAGATCTTAAACTTAGAGCTTTTCCAAATCAAATACAGGTTCTAGCTTCCAAGTTAAAAACTACATCAATAACACCATTAACAATTTAAAATGACATTACAAGGCACCTAGCTACATAAAAAGGGCATCCAAATACATAAAAATAGTACCATTTCATTTTTATAATTCAGTGCTAATTTTGCTTACCCAATTGATTTTTCATAATCTAGAGGTAAGAGTACAACTAGAAAGTAATAAGAAATTGTTAATTTTCAAACTATAAAGCATATCTTCAACTGTTTGGAGTCGATTCTTGTTGATCCACTTCCAAAACCTTCACCCTTTGATTTGTTTTTTGTTTAAATAAAGTAACTTCCATTTATGTAATCACTAATTGCAAAGAAGAATAATGCATATGAAAAAAAACAGAAAGTGGAGTTTGAAGGTGGGTTTAATATAGTGAAAATGGGGCTGGGAACATGATAATGAAGGGGGATTTAGGAGGATTTATTTTTGGAGAATTTGATAAATTTTAATTTCATATTGGAGACTTTAAATACATAATAAATGGGAAACTATGTTAACATTATAATTTTTATTAAGTGCACCACAATTTTTAGTATTTTTCTTTATACTTAATTAGCTTTTAGCGAAATTACATAATTAGAGTCTCAATATATAATTATCCTAAAATAAATTATTGTTCAACCACAAACAAAAATCTAATTTTTTTCTCTCTCTTGTTTTCTCAACATCTAATTGCGCTTAGTTTTTCTGTCGATGACGGCTTTTGCTTTCTTCCACGGTGGCAAGATAATTTTCCTTTCCTCATGTAAATGTTTTTATACTCTATGGTGTTATTTTACATGATTTCTTTTCTTAATCTGGTGATTTCATGAATTGAGAATTAAAAGAATAAATTAAGGATATTTGTGTACATTCAATCAGGTTCACAATTTGATAGAAAAACGGATGTCGAATTTAGTTGTTTTTATGTTGAGATTTTATCTGATCTCCAGACATGCGATTTAATGGCTTTTGGAAGTCTTGAAATTTGGTGATAACTATGGTAACAAAAAAATGAGATTAAATTTCGAAGAATAAGAGTCGGTTTTGACCATTTCTACATCTCAGTGTTGGGACAGTAAGTGTGATTTATGTATCTGGACTTGTTTCCCTAGTAAGTTGCACCACTCACCTTGTCTGTATTAATTTCACATAATTTCACCTTCTCCAACATATTCTCTAGATTGTGTATATGTTTGGTCCATTTTTTCTCATCTCCCTTTCCATTTCCTATTTTTGCCCCCCACATGGGTAAAATCTAACCACTTCACTATAGGAAAAAACACTGATCTCACAATTCTTGATTTCCCATGGATGAAAACTTCACCACACGAAACCTGAAGCATTCGTCGAGCCCATGTTCTTTCACCTGAAGTATTCTTGCATAATTTAGCCACCTGAAGTATTCTTGCTAGTTTCTTGCTTACAATCCACCACGATGAAATCAATCCCGTCTAAACCTTCCATGGCCTCATCCGGACCCCCATTGATGACTTTGACAAACAAACCAAGTTCCGAGTTAAGGATAAAACCATTTAGTTGACGTATGCAAAATTTAAAATTTCGTCCCCAATGCCTAGGGACAACTCGATAATATAAATACCTCACACTGAATTAATGTCAAAGGTACTAAACCACATTACCATGCTATCTTCAACCAATGTTTTTATTTTCTAATTCTTAGATCTGTAGAAAAAGGTGCAAATAAATCAAAGTAATACAAGTAAATTCAAACCTGTTTACAAGTGTTACTTTTACAACTTGCACGAAATGTTCTCCTTTAATTTTAGATATCCATCACATTGCACCAGATTTATAAAAATTTCAACATTTATTTACCACTGATTCAATAAAGACATAGCTTCCAATACCTCAACCTCTTAATCAGTTCCTTGCATGTCCCTCCTTTTGTAGTTCATTGCACAATAAATCGGAGTCATCAAAGACTATTAAGAGTCTCAATGGATCGGGCAAGAACTAATGATATGCTTGGAGCGAACACAACATGAAAATTCAGAATACCGACCGAAAGGATTGCCTCTGGCGAGATCATATATGGACTGATCAACTAATTCAAATGATCAAATTAAATAGGATAAAAAGGGTGGAGAGAAATGATAAGTAATATTAGGAGGATACACCATAATATTGTATTTTGTTTTTCATTTGTCATTTTTATTATATTAGGAGTATAATTGTAAATTTGTTTTGGTTGTTATAAATTAGAGAGAAAGAAAAAGAAAGTGGAGAAGTCAATAGACTTTTGTATTATATTGAGAACAAAACCCCCCATTTATAGGGAAGAATTGGGAATAAAATGGTAATAAAAACTAGGACTGCAGGGGTATAATTGGCATTTACTAATAAAAAATTATTTACAACATTCCCCCTTGAATAACACGTTAACAAATGTATATCTCATTAAAAACCTTGCCAAGAAAATACAATGTGACAAAATTTGAACGAAGAGAAAGAGTATAGCAGCTCTCCCTTATTTCAATTCTAGTATCAATTCATCCTTGTCTTGTATGTCAATGTTTTCGATATTTTAAATTTTGGTAAAGTGTGTCTTATATTAAGGGTATGGTCTTCAAATAAGACCATTTTAATACAAGATATTTATCAAATTTTGATGTCTGCACTAAGACGATGATTCAAAAAGTAGCTGTGTTAATCTCTTCAGCAATCTCATACATATAAAAAGTATTATTTTGAGGATGTTTGTTTTGTAAATTATGAACATTTATAACACAAAAGAATATGTCTCGTTAAAACCTTATTAGAAAAACCCGTGGAAAAAAATCCAAACGACAAAAAAAGAGTACATTATTCTTTTAAGTACGCTATAAAAGTTGTCTCGTTAAACACATTGTCAGGAAAACTCAATGGGACAAAACCTTGAGTAAGGGCAAAAGAGTACAATGCGTATCTATTCCCCTCATGATAATATCATTTGAATTATATTTCATGTAGTATTAAAATTTATATAAAATAAGCTCACTATAATCACATTTATTATATGAATATCAAATTTCATGCATCGTTAGACTAATAAGGTAGAGACTTGTCACATTCACTACATGATAACTTATCTAATTATACAAATTTTCATTAATTTCATTATGTAAAGAGTCGTACATTGAAATGTGTGGTTGAAAAGTTGTGGGACCCATGAAATATGTGGTTAATATTAATTGTTTGACATTAACTTGGATTAAAATCAGATTTTAATCTGGATCAAACGGGGGCATTATGTACAAAAGTGTTGTCAACAACTTAGTTTTTTTTTTATTCCAATTTTTATAATGACAAACTTATTAGATATTTCAATTTTCAACATATGAAGTACTTGAAACCTCTATTGGGATTTTATAATTTGTAATGTCTAAATACTCATCAAGAGTATATACCTCTTTAATGCAACCATCTTTGCTAATTGTTCCATTTTCGTTTAGAGATATTTATGTTAAAATCGAATATCATCACATTTCAGACATATCATTAATTTATCAAACATAATATCAACTAATTATCCTCTAGGACGTTAATTTGAGTTGGAGCATTTAACGCTGGTGCATTAGATATTGTTGATCTCTTTTGTCAGCATTTAATCTGAATTATCCTTCGAACTTCTGGTTCGAATTGTCTTTTACAGAAATTTAGATATTGACGCATTTGTATTTTATTTTCAACTTCTTAATTCCTCTCACTTATGCTGAGAAAATTGTCCAATCAATTTGATAATCAACAAAACCATGTTATAAAATATCGCCCATTAAGATTTAAGATATTTTATAATTGTTCAAACTAAACTTGCATTATCGTCATTCTTTAATATCAATCTCAATGCACTGTGCTTGAGCATTTACATATATTGCACTTTAAAAAATCATTAAATGGAACGTATTGGGCTCTGACCATAAGCCCAAAAAAAAAGGAAAAACTTTAAATAGTGGCATGACGCTAAATAGCATTCCCTAGACAAGATTGGAAAGTACTTTGTTCTCAATAATAATGATTTATAAATTAATTTGGAGACACTAAACAAATAATGATGTTCTGCCATTTATTGGCATCCCAACTGACACTTATTAAAATGTTGAGATTTAGGCTAACTAGGAATAACACGACACAATGTCTTGATTGTATAATTAAAAAATTATTATCATAAATTAATATTTGAGCAAAAAAATTTTGCGAGCTTTAGGTTGCAAATATCATGCAATCATCTAGATATATCAAATCTATTAGATAACAATAATATCTAGATGGTCAACGTGGAAGATGATGGGGTTCCATTTATCACTCTGATTAATTTTCAGAACTATATGGAATTCAATTCCTATTTTAACTAGTGATGTTTAATGATCAAGTTTCGATAAAGAGGAGAAATAACATATAAGCATTCATTGGATTGAAGAACTTTCAAGTTCTTCATTAAATGCCCATTTGAATTTTTAATCATGTCAAATAATAAAATCAATTGAACTTCTAGTAGTGTTTGTTTCAATTGTACTACACATTTTAGAAACTTAATTTGTTTTTCTTTCTTTTAGTAGAGAATAAATTATTATTAATAGATTCTTCAACACAATGCAGAATAGACTCTTTATATTATCAAAACATATTCTTTCGGAATACTCTTATACATGGTTATGGTTATTCACAAGTAATATAACAATATTATTCAGGAATATTGATAAATTTAAATTAATCATAATATTCTTCTAAAATATTAATATGTATAAATTTATGCTTCTTCAAGAACACAATATGATATTTTTCAAGGATCCTAATATGTATTATTTTTGCTTCTTCTGGAGCAATATATCATATTTTTTTGAAATATTAAAATTGTATTGACATGCTCTTCGGGAGCACATAATATTTTTTGGAATATTTATATTAGATAGGTTATACTTCTTCTAAAACATCAACACCATTTTCTTATTCTAAGGTGTTTGCAAAAATGGAGTTTTTTAGGCTAATGTTGTTTTTAGAGAGGTTGAAGAACTATGTCCTTCATCTTTTGAGCTGTGAAATGAATTTTGAATTATAGTCTTCTATCGAAAGAATGGAAATTGAAGATTTTTTTATGTTCTTCTTCAATGAAGAATAATCCATCTCTCTTAGTTTTCTCTCTCTTTGTTTTGCAAAAACTCTCTTGTGAGGAAGCCTGTAAGAAAGTTTGATTTTCCGATAGGTTATGTTTCTTCTAAAACATCAACACCATTTTCTTACTCTAAATGGAGTTTTTGAGGCTAATGTTGTTTTAAGAGAGGTTGAAGAACTATGTCCTTCATTTTTTGAGCTGTGCAATGAATTTTGAACATAGTCCTCTATCGAAAGAATGGATATTGAAGATTTTTCTTGTTCTTCTTTGAGGAAGAAGAATCCATCTCTCTTAGTTTTCTCTCTCTTTGTTTTGTAGAAACTCTCTTGTGAGGAAGCCTGGAAGAAAGTTTGATTTTCCTTGTATATATAAAGAATGGTTCTTTTGCATTCTTTTGTAATGAGCACATAGAATCCTTATATCTTTGATAAAGTCACTCACATAATTGACACAACATAAACATCTTTGAATATTGTTTTTGTCTATGATTTCATCTGAAAATTTGTTGGTGAAATCAAGACTTCTTTGAATGGGTGTGATGGTTCCTAGATGAATGTTATGTCCTAGAAACCTAATGTTTGTTTGACGTAAAACAAATTTCTTAGCAGACACTGCTAAGACAATATTTTTTGATGACATGAATGAATGTACTTTTAGAAAATATGAGAACATCATCAATATAAATAATAATGAAATTTTGAAAAGGTCATTCATAATTTTTTGAGATACAAAAGGAGCATTTTTTAGACCAAATGACATAACGTTCGATTCATACCGACCAAAGGGAACATTGAATGCCATATTGTATCCGTCTTCTTCTTTAATTTGAATATACTAGAAACCTGACTCCATATCTCTTCTTAAATAATTTGAATATGCCTGAAACCTAACTCCATATCAAATTTGAGAAGATAACAGCTTTGAATAATCTATTTAATAGATCTTTCTTTNTCCATATCAAATTTGAGAAGATAACAGCTTTGAATAATCTATTTAATAGATCTTTCTTTTGAGACTGTGGATATCTTATCCATTGAAGAGCTTTGTTGAGAGGCTTGTCATTGATAACAAAACAAGGACCACCCCGTTCCATTTCAGCAGAATTATTGACATAAAATGCCGAACAACTCCAAGGAGATTTACTTGGATGGATAAGCTTCTTAACCAGTAGTTCGTTGATTTCCTCGATACAATGATCAAGTTATTCTTTATTCATTTGAATAGGTCTAGATTTGGTAGGAGTGATTCATGAAAATCTGGAGTATGAGGAGAGAAACGACATGTTTCCTTTTATCCCAAAAAGCATTTGGTATTGTTCAACATATCTCATTCTCAATATGTTTTTGGAAAAAAAAAAATTTCAATAATTGAGGGGTTTTTTAACTGTTCCTTAATTCTTTAAAATTTGATTTCGTCTTTTAAAAATTGAATAGGCTTTTTCTTGAAACTAATATTATTGATAAGTTTTTAAATCAACGCTTCTTTCAAAGTATTAACATCTTTGTAAAAAGGAGAATTATTAAATTTATTAACTATTCTTGACCAAAAATATTTGTAGTTAAACCCTTTGAATCAGTTTGAAATAGGTAAATTTGAACGGTAAAAGGAGTTCCAAGAAATACTTCTTGGTCCAAATTTTTAACCAAATAAAATATATTTTTGAAGCAAATATTTGAGTTGCAGACATGAGCTTTTGAAAGCTTATACTGAATATTAAATTTTTTACCACTGGCACCATAAATGCGTTCAGTAGTTTTTTCAAAATATTTGGAAGGGATAAATCCTTCCCTAATGCAATTTTGATGAGCACCAGAATCATTTAAGACTTTAGTATTAAGTTTGAATTATTTATCGACCACAATAGTCATATTGTAGTACCATTTTTAAAATTGAATACGATTAATAACATTAACATTTTCTTCTTCGGATTGAAGAGTAACACAAGTGTTTGAAGTATGGGAAGCAACCTTCTTCATCAGCAGAGTCAGAGTCAATAATGGTTTTATTCTCTTGTTTTGTTCTTAAAGAAAACAACTTCTATTTTAACATCATTAATCTAATTTTTAAAAGTAGAAATTTGAGATTCCATTTCATTGATTTCTAACCTTAAATCAAAACTAGAAGATTTTGAGGATTCAACTTTAAACCGATTCATTATGCTTTGCATTCTGAATGGTTCAACAGAAGATTTTTTATAAAACTGAACTGAACTTTTTCTTAAGTTGAGGACTATCAATCTTCTCAACTTGAATAAGTTCTTCATCTTTGGTAAGAACATTTATGGTTTTACAACCACAAATCTCTTTACACTGACGTGAAGAAAATGATAAATTAGAGCTAGTTTCAACATCAGTGTCTTCTTAATATTGATAGACCATTTCTAATTCAGAGTTAGAATAATCATCTTCTAAACTTGAATTTAATAAATTGATAAGTTCAAGTTTAACATTCTCATCTATTTGAAGATATTTTAACCCTTCATATGACACTTATTAGAATAATATCCCAACAGTTTACACTTCCAACAAGTAACATTTGAGGTTTTTGAAAACCTTTTTTTAAATCGTTTTTTAGGAAACTTTTTGGAATAGGAAGGTTTTTGAAAACTTCTTTCTTTTCAAAAAGCTCTTCTCTTCATATGAGAAGGAAAATTCTTCTTTTTTAATTTTGAAGGAGTAATTTTCTCAAAACCATATTGTTCATTGAATGATCCTTTACGACTTTCAGATCGTTCCGATTTCAGTTTGGCTTTTAATTTGAGATCATTACACAAAGCAAGTCCTTCTTTGTTGATAATACTAATGATTCCTCCATATGTAAGATCTGCAAATAGAATAATATCTTTATGTTGACTTTTGATAGAGTTGCTAACTCTTTTTGGAAAGAGTTTTGGAAGTCCAGATATAAATCTTAGTTTCCAGTAGGATTGATTACAATCTTTGTATAACAAGATACAAGTTAAAAATATATCTTTATACCAACAAAAATCATGAAGTTTTGGACAATTGAGATTCATGAGAATATCAAATTGTCGATTGAGTATATCAACATGAGTTTTGATAAAATGTTTGATAATACTAAAGACGAGTTACGAAGCTATCATTTTCACCAGTTTCATCATTGACAGCTTCAAAATTCTCGTCTCTATCTTCTTGATCCAAGATAGTTTATACAACCACTATTTGATTTGAGTAAGTTACTTATGGAGCCTCAGAGGTTGCTCAACACCATTCAAGAACTGGATGATCGACCCTAAGTTTTCTCCCAAATGACATATTCTTAATCATCTTTCTTGAGCATCAGAGTGCATCTGATCATTGCACCCATTGGAGCTATGTTCTACGTAGTCTAACGTGGTTATCCAAGTGTGCATGTAACATACATGTGGATGGGGGAGGAACTGTGATCAATTTACAGCTGGGGCTCGTCAAATTTGAATGTCAACAGATTGATAACATTTTCCTCGGGAAAATGTCGTTCTTGAAGAAAAACTAAGAGGAATCATTGAAGACATCACCTCAAGGACATTAGTGCCATTGGTGGATCCTCATTCCTTGAAAAATGAAGAGGTAGCATCTTAAGGCTTTGTCCTTACAAAATGAGCATCCCTGTTAGCCTCATCTGGAAGTATTTGCTCTTAAAAAATAAGCATCTTTGTTTGGCCTCATCTAGAAGTATTCATCCTTGAAAAAGAATTATCTCATCTGAAAGTATTGTCCTCGACAAAAGGAGCATCTTCATTCTTCATGTGAGCAAAAGTCCGAAACAAAGTAAATTGTCTTCAACGAAATGAGATATTTTGAATAAAAATGAGTAGAAGTGAAGAGCATGAGATTTACCAACAAAATCCGACAAGAAAGGCTTTTGAAAAGTTGAAGATGCCCAACATTGGCAACTACATCACCTAAGATAGAAAGAGCTATTGCAGTCAAAGAGGTGGTAGACATGACACCAACATGAGGAACCTAATGCGGTAAAATGATCAGAAACATGCCTCACCCTGACTTATTCTAGGCCATTTTCCAATGCCCACAAAAAAAATCAAGATAAGGAGAAATTGTAGGGCTATACGAGGGTAGAGCCAACCTAGAAGACCATCTCAACACCTACAAAATTGTAGATTGGTCTAAAGGGCTCCTTACATGAATTGAAGTATGGTGCTTCCCACTAAAGCTAACTAAAGGGGCGAAGAGGTGCTGAGCTTCGCCCAGGAAGTATCAGAAGCTAGCTAGAGTTGAAATGGTAATTCGATGTACTTGTGTGTCATCTAGGCTAGGAGTAGCCCTTACACAATAGCACCTCCACAACATAAGACAATGAGAGGGCGAGCCACTGAAATGCTACTTAATTCTCTTTATAAATGATATGATCAACTGTGAGGACATCTCAAATGTAAATGCTCTCTTTGCCATCGTAGGAGATTGAACATTAACACCTATTCTGGATGTTCAAAATATAATTTCAACTGCCTATGACAAGTTGGTGATAAGATCAGAAAGATAACATAACACATGATATGATTATCCACAAAAACATGAGGTAGAGGGACTCATCCATTGAGGCGTCGAGACCAGAGTTCCACTCTCAATCTGGAAAACCAACAATGGCACTAGCAGAGATAGCAACATGCCTTACCTTATGTTAGAGCTACGCTGGCAAGGCACTTGTCACTCTTCAACCTCCAATTTTTTATGAGATATGCATAGTGGGTTGTACCAAAGTGTTGAACCAAACCACCCAACACATTATGAAGATAGAAATAGCATGTCCCAGTTTTTACCCTGGAATTAAGGCTCTCCGATCTACTATTACAAGTTTATAAATGGCAAATGTCATTGATGACATGGTAAAATAGATAGGCCCTCCAACAGGTACAAAAGGTACAACTTTTGGGGCACCTAGGAGAAAGAACTGAGCTCTAGTATGAGCTAGAGTTCTGCTACCCATGGGACATAAGAAACATCCTTAACATATGCAAGGACAATCTACCAAGGAAACAACAAGATGCGAACAAGTTATTTTGATCAAAAAAGAAGTAAGGTTAAAGAAGGGACAGTCTTGGGGATGTTGTTGTGGTCGCATCCAATAGATAGATACCATTTTTTTAGGACTCTTACGTTGGTGGCAGTCTAAGAATGCCTAGACAAACTATGTAGGATAGGCAAGGGATCTACCAATTATATTGTCAACCACAAACCCTTTTAGTCCAAGAGGGTGGATCTCATCACTTCATAGTGGAGAATCCACTATCCTCATTATGATACCATGGTTGTGAGAGCTATCATAGCTCGCAATTGGGATGGAGAGGACAAAATTTAGGTAGACTACTCATTGACCACAACTCTACATCCATTGTTCGAATTCATTGGAGAAAGTATCACCCCAAAGGGCAAAATCACCCTTGTCGTAGAAATAGAGAAGAGCTCAAAGTGGCTCTCCATTTTATTGAATTTCTAATGGTAAATAGTAGATTGGTCTACTATGATTGTTGGGCATCCTACCCTGAAAGGATTATGGGCTTTTATTTATTCCAAATAGACCACGAGATTGCCACAGTAAGAGAAAAATGACTCAAGGCTAGATAGTGCAACATGAGAGACTCCTTGATGAAGGTGTCGAACCATGAAGACAAAATGATAATAGAAGATGTCGTTAGGCTGGGACCTAAAGAAGGATGTGTGTGGAAATGGTGAATCTTTCCTTAAAAGAGATGGAGATGGCCAATGTCCCTAAAGAAGGGAAGTGATATGCGACCGAGTTAGATTCACAGGTAGTCCTTATGGAGGTACGTGAAAACTTCCTAGTGGATCCTAGAAACCCAAAGAGAGCATCAAATTGGAACAATTTTCCGAGGTTGTCCTCAAAAAATTGTGTCAAAATTTGGATGTCTTGTATTGAAACACAAAGATATAGTTAGCATTTATCCAAGAGTTTATTCTCATTCCTTGAGAATCAACCCCAAATTCTGTCCTTATAGGCAAAAGCCAAATTCCCTCAACCAGGAATGGTATGAAGCACTTAAAAGAAGCTAATGTCAAATGTTTTCATCAAGAAGATAATACTTTAGGTAGGTCTCTAACCTAGTTTTGGTGAAGAAGCTTAGAGGAGAATGGAGATTATATATAGACTTTTCAATTCGAATCAAGCATGTCTTAATGACATAAGCTACTAAACTTACATGGATGTCTATCATGACTATAATAAGATTATGAACCCTCTCGATAAAGAGCACACCATATTCACCCCTAATAGAGGCCTCTATTGCTACAAGGTAAAGCCTTTTGGGTTGAAAAACATTGGCCCACCTACCAGTGAAAAATACTTTTTTCAAACAAATTGGTATAACTATAGAAGTGTATAAGGATAAAAAGTTAGTGAAAAGTCTTGAAGCCAACAACCATGTCAAGCACCTAGAAGAAAATTTCCACGTTCTGAGAAGGTATAGGATAAGACAGAATCCCTTGAAATGCACCTTTGGTGTTGCTTTCACAAAGTTCCTAGGCTACATGGTCAACCAGAGAGGTATTAAGCTAATAAGAAAAAGATTAAGGCCTTAGTGGAGATGCGACCACCTCAAAAACTTAAAGAGATGTAGAGTTTCACCGTGTAAGTGGCAGTCATAAGTCGTTTTATATCTAAAGCACCAAAAAATGTCTTCCCTTTTTTAAATTCATCATAGAGGAAAAGAGTTTTTAATGGACAAAGGGGTGTAAAAAGGCCTTCTAAGCCTTAAAGGATCACCTCTATTGTCCCCTTCCTCACCAAACCTAAGGCTGGAAAAGCTTATTGATATACTTAACTATTTTAGAAAAGGTCACTAACTTCATGCTCTTACGAGGAGTAGGCAATCAACAATTGTCAATTTACTATGTCTTCCCTTCTACAAGCAGAGACTTACAACCCTAATATGGAGAAGCTTGCCCACCACTTCTAAAAAATTGAAATCATACTTTCAAGCTCATAGCACTCACGTGCTTACAAATTTCCCATTTAAGCATCATTTAAGCGGGTGCTACAAAAGCTAGATGCAAGAAAGACTAATGAAATAGGTTGTTGAGCTGAGTTAGTTAGACACTATCTTCAAGTTAAGGACCTTCATCAAAGGACAAGCTCTAGCCGAATTCATAGTCGAATTTACAAATATCCCCAAAATAGAGGTACAAATGGAACTCGTTGAGCAACTTACATAGAACCTTTTTATTGATGGATCATCCGAAGAGGCTAGCACTGGGTGCATAGTTTTAGTAAGTCTGAAATGCTATATATTATATTGTATGAAGAGGTTCAGCTTCAAAGCCTCCAACAACGTCACTGAACATGAGGTCTTCCTGGCTGGGCTTAGGCTAGCCCATGTAATGCAAGTGAAGAGGCTACTTGTGACCAATGATTCCTTAACTCATAGTAAACCAAGTCAAATACAACTTCATCGTGAGAGAAAAAATAGAATAGCATACATAAAATAGGCTTGCCTCATTTTCAAAAATTTGAGCTCGTCCAAATTCCTCAGACGAAATACAAATGCAGATGCGCTATCAACATTAGCTAGCACCAATGATTCATAACTGTTGAAGATAGTGCCAATAGAGCATCTACAATAACATTCTATCGATAGAAGAGTCTATGTGATTGATTTGTGTAGAAGGAACTCTAGCCTGGATGAAGCCAATTATTGCATTCCTTAAAGATCATGTTCTCTTAGTGGATAATGAAGAGGCCAATAAACTCAAAAGTAGAACATCACATTTTATTCTCCAAGATTATGTGCTCCATAAAAGAGGTTTCTCCTTACCTCTCATTAGATGTACGAAAGGTGAAGGGTCATATTACGTCATCAGAGAACTTACACGAGGAAATCTATAAAATCATACTAGAGATTTAGGAAATGGTTATATTGGTCTACCCTAAAGAAAATGTCAATGCTTTGCCACCATTCTAAGACAACCCTCCCAAAAACTTGTGGTAACAAGCCCTTGGTCTTTAGCCACATGGGTTATTGACCTCATTGGCCCCCTGATAAGTGCATTTTTCTACAC
>CAIGRP010100516.1:0-16672 GCA_903798385.1 Fraxinus cuspidata | reverse complement strand
ACAATAAGTATTATTTAAACAATTATATATTATTAATTTTCGTTTTCGAAATAATATAATAAAAAAATTTATTGACTCAAATTATTACTCTATAATATATGTACTTTTATTGTTAGATTTATTAATTTATTTTATAAAATTCAAATTTGAACAATCTAAATGTTATTCTTTATTCTTTTAAAAGTTAAAAAAATACTTTTATTTTTGTGGTAAAAAATAATTTTAGTTCTAAAAATCCATTGTGTTCAAAAATTTACATAACTTTCGCCTAAACTTGGAACTTGTCTTTACCATTTAATTATGCTTTACGTATAAACTATTTTATTTGAGTTCGTAAAAAACTTGAAATTCGATCATATATATATGATTGAAAAGTGTAATTTTTTTTAAATATTATTTTAGGTTGTATTGAATTATATTTTCAAATGTATATGAGTTTTTTTTTTTACATTTTATTGCATTTATATATTGATTGAATTTTTTTAAACATTATTTAATTAAATATTAATAAAAAAATCTTATTATTACGGTTATCGACGACCGCCCTAGCTGACTTAATATCCTGGATCTGCCACTGATCATGCAATTTGCATTTGCATCTTTATCAATAGATTCTTTCAATTCTCATGAACTTCAAATTGCACGATTGAACAAAAATTGCATAATTAGACAATTCCAAAGGTAGACAAAAATTCTATCTATGAAATAAATTTGATTTTTGTCAAGATTATGTTTTCAAAACATTTGAGCAAACTCTTGCTATTAAAGATCAATCTACTCAAATAAATTTATTTTCGAAAGATGCTATTCAAGCCCATTGAAGAAATTTTAAATATCTTCATGTGTTAAACCAATGTTTAGACTTGATTTAGATATTCCTATTCTCTTAACTCTTAGAGATAAGGGACTCCTCAAATTTCAACATTCAGTACTTTCTATTCTAGAATCAAATCTAGAAAGTGGTACGATTTTTCAGATTTTTTATCCAAATTTTACAATTAGTCTCAATGATGGAGCTATTCTTAATGCTCTAAATCTTCATATTCAAATGAAAAACTTCGATATTGATGATCGTTCAAAATAATTTGCTTTAATATATTGAATATAATATAAGCTTATGAACACTCAACTTAATATTCGAGTTCTTCGCAACATCTCCAAGAGAAAAAAGTCTTCTTGTGGAGGTCAACTCTCTTCATTCAAATACCATGGAACCTTCAATCCAGAGGATAGAATGGGATTTTGAAATGCTCAAAACCCAATTCCTATTCTTGTTCATACCACTCCAAATCAAATTATTTCATGACCTAATGGACATGTCAAAATGATCTTTGATGGATCAACATCAAAAGGTCTTCGAAGGTTTTATTCTTCTAGATCTGAAATTCCTTTTCAAACTTCCAGGTTTTCAACATCTTCTGAAAAACTCAAAAGAGTTGACTTTAATCCAAATATTCCTAAGACCCAATACACATCTGACAAAGATGAAGATTTAGAACATTCTGAATCCCCAACTTTGTCCGATATGTTGCCTAATCAATGTGAAAGGTTGGATAATCAATGTAATGTCATTTTGATAGAAAAAATGAATTCAAAAATTATCAAACTTCTATTGTCAAAACCTTTTGTCATACTCTCAAAAAATTATTTTCAAATGAAGAAATTGAATCTTTATGGGAAGAATTTTATAATTTTCCTAAAGATTTAAGTTTTATGAATGGGTACATTTCAAAGTTTTTGTTAAGAAGACTTCAGAAAAGAAGACTTTAAAACCTAAATCTATTCAAAATACCCATGTCAATAAGAAAACTCCTTCTGGTGAAACCTTTTAATCTGAACACCCTCCGATGCAAAAAAATAGTTGTTACCCATGGTAACAAAGAAATTACTGCATCTCCAATCAAACAAGTTGATAGATCTGATGATTCTATCCCTATAACTAAGGATATCAAGAATATTCAATCTCAGAAATTATTGCATCTCTGATGATTTTAAAATTCATTATCGTCAGATTCAATCATTTTACAAGAACTCGCTTTACAAATTTCCAAGTTGGAAACCTCTAAGGATATCAATACTATTGATACTCTAGAAGATCTTGAAGTTCAATTTCATGAGAATGGCCTTCTCAAATCAATAAATTGAGCGGACAAAATCCAAAACCTCCAAATTTTTATTCTTGTCTTTCTTATCCTTATATTCTTTATAAGAAAAATAAGAAACCTCAAGTTTCATATACTGGTAATGAAATCATCGAATGGAACATTGATGGCCAGATAGAATTTCAAATTATTCAGACATTTGAAAATATGGCTATATGTTATACGACTTATACTAGTAGAGGTATTAATCCTTTCACTGCCTTTGACAATTTAGTATGTGGTATTATCGGACAGCTTAAAAGCTGGTGGAATAACTATCTATCTAACAAAGATCTTGATGAAATTTCTCAAGCAAAAGATGATCAAAATCAAAATGATTGTTTTAATACTTTCCCTTTTTCAATTCTTAAACATTTTATTGGAACTCCAACTTTACTTCAAGAAAGAACAAATGAGATTTTATTAAATCTTGCTTGTCCAAAGCTTCAAGACTTTATCTAGTATAAGGATATGTTCCTTACCAGAGTTCTTTATCGTGAAGATTGTAATCAATCTTTTGGGAAAGACTTCCTAAGCTCTTTGTAGAAAGAGTTCGGAATGCTGTCAAAGTGCGACATCAACATGCTATTCCTTATGGTCTCCTTACTTATGGTGAAATTATTAATTTTATCAATAAAGAAGGTTTAACATTATGTAATGATCTCGAACTCAATGTAAAATTGAAATTAGAGAGATCTGAGAGTCGCAGGAAACTCGGATCATTTTGTGATCAATATGGTTTTGAAAAAATCATTCCTCATTCTTCAAGAACAAAAAAGAAAAGGTTTCCTTCTTATTTGCGAAAACGTTCTCTTCAAAAACAAAAATCATTTCAGAAATCTTTTCAAAATTATCCTCTGAAACATTCAAAACCCAAAAATTCAAAAGGAAAATCTTTTGGGAAACAAATTCCTAAAACTACAAACATTACCTATTGGAAATGTAATCAAATAGGTCATTATTTAAATAAATGGCCCATGAAGGGAAAGATTAAGAACCTTCAAATTGATGAAGAAATTAAACTTGAATTTCTTAATGTACTCAATTCTATTTCTGATGATGAATCAAACAATTTTGAAGTTGAACAAGTTTATCAACATCACGAAGATTCTTATGATGAAACTAGTTCAAAATCCTCTTCTACTTCAAGTGAAGGTCAAAGATTTGTGGTTGTAAAACCATAAATGTTCTTACTCAAGAAGAAGAACTTATTCAAAATATAGTTGAGAAAATTGGAGATCCTCAATTAAAAAAGAAGTTCTCTCTTCTTTTATTATTCAATTCAAATGTTGTACCATTTAATATGAAAGATTTATTAAACAGGTTTCATACTACATCTTTTTCAAAATTTTCCAGTGTTGAATTACGTTCAGAGATTAATGGTATGAAATTTCAAATTTCTATTCTTGAACACCAAATGAAAGCTGCTTAAATGGAAGTTGTTCTCTTAAAAACCACAACAATGGAACAATTGAATATTACTGATTCCTCTTCCTCATCCTCTTCCGAACAAGAAAGTTCTTGACAAAAAACTCATGAAAACTCTCAAACGGAAAAATAAAAAATAAATGTTATTAATCGTATTCAATTACAAAAATGGTATTCCAATATACCAATGGGGGTCAATAAAATTTTTAAATTCACCTACTGAGTTTTAATTGATTTTGGAGTTGATCAAAATTGTAGTAGGGAAGGACTTAAAAAACAACTGAACGACTTTATGATGTTAACTGAAACATTTGTTTTAAAATATATTTTATTTAGTCAAAGACTTAGACCAAAAAGTTATCCTTAGAACTCCTTTTATTGTTCAAATTTATCTTTTTCAAGCTGATTCAAAAGGACCTTCTGCAAATATTTCGGTAGAGAAATATTTTTATATTTACAAATTCCCCTTCTTATAAAGATGTAATTTCTTTAAAAGAAGCATCAATTTAAAAAATTTATTAATAATATCAATTTCAAGAAAAAGAAGAAATTAAGTTTCAGAGAATTGAAGAGCAATTACAAAACTATTTAATAAAAGAAAAAATTTCAAATTTTCAAAGACAAATTGAAAACGAAATATGTTCTACTATTTCTAATGTTTTTTTGGGAGATGAAGAAACATATTGTTTCACTATCATATGAAACATAATTTCATGATTCAATGATTTACTTGAAAAGGATTAATCTATCCAAATAATTCTCCTTGTAGCTGTTCAGCTTCCTATGTCAATAATTCTGTGGAAATTGATTGTGGCTTTCCTAGACTCGTTATCAATTATAAAGCTCTCAATAAAGCTCTTCGATGGATTCAATAACCATTATCTCAAAAGAAAGATATGTTAAACAGATTACTCAAAGCTATTATCTCAAAATTTGACATAAAATCTGACTTTTAGCAAATTCAAATTAAAGAAGAAAATAAATACAAAACTGCTTTCAATGTCCCTTTTGGACAATACGAGTGGAATGTTATTCCATTAGGTCTAAAAAATGCTCCTTTTGAATTTCAAAAACTTATGAATGATATTTTCGATCCTTTTGAAAATTTTATCATTGAAACATTCATGATGTTCTAATTTGTTTACAAAGTTTAAAACAACATTTCAAGGATCTCAAAGCATGCATTCATGTTGTTAAGAAAAATGATTTGGCTGTTTCAGTTAAGAAAATTGTTCTTTGTCAAACATGTATAAGGTTCTTAGACCACCATATTTATCTAGGAACTATTACACCTATTCAAATAAGTTTAGAATTTACAGAGAAATTTCTTGATGAAATTTGATGAGTGTAAAATTACTCATTGAACCAATACCTTTAAAATATAGTTTTTGGCTTGTTCTTGAGTATTTTTGAGCATTTTGATATGTTTGTTCATATTGTTTCGTAGTTTAGATACATTGGAGAAATTGGCATACTTTGGAACTTTGGATGGAGCCACGTTTGATCATAAAGTGGGCTTGAAGAGGAGGTGAAACAAAAAGAAAAAAAATGAAGTGTGGAAGACGACCAAGGAGGCAAGAAAACAACAGCAAGGAGCTGGGCGTTACAACACCCAGCCAGTAAAGAAATCTACCAGGGCGCCAGCAACATTATACATCGCAGCGATGCGGCGCTAATTTTATTAATTTTTTTTTGCCCGGACCAACTTCAATCAGTCTTGATACCTTAAGAGATTATAAATACAACATTGAAGACCAAATATTAGAGGAGGAATACAGCTTAGGAGGCAAGGAAAATGAGTAATCATCAAGAGCAAAAACGACAACGAATTGGAGAAGAATTCAACCAGCAAAATAGTTTTTCTTATTCTTTTCTTCTCCATGTTCTTTATTATAGAATTTAAAATGTCGCTTCTAGTCTTAATGAACTAATTTTACTATCTAGGGTTTGATGTAACTAAACTTGAGACATATTTGGATTCTATTATAGTTATTTCATTTAGTTTTTCCATTAATTTATTTGTGTTGATTCTTGCGCAACGCTTTTAATTACCTGATCAATAATTGAATGATTTGATACTTTAAATTTCGGTACTCGGGAGAGGGGAATTTAGGCATGATCTAAGAATACCATAACCTAGATTTTGTAGATTTTTGCGAGAAAATATAAAATCTTCGAGGCTTACCCCATTTAAGAATCTTGCGCATATAATTTCTATAGTGTTAATTATAAATAGAGATATTGGAATAAAAACATAAAAATAGATTCTATTTAGCACTCGAGAGAGGGAATATAATTAACCTAAGGTTCTTGCCTATAAATTCAAGAAAAGTTGACAGAAGTAACTATAAAAGTTGAAAAGTATTGTTGATAGTGAAGATAAATCAATCCCTAGGCCTTCTCACATTGATAATCATATAATTTGCTTTCTTTCATTTGAATTGCCACACATTTATATTATTTTACTATAAAAACATTGACTTGAAATTCAATTTTTTTAGATTAAGTGAAAGCTAAAATAATTATAGTATTTATTAGGAATTAAATTACAATCCCGGTAGGTTCAACACTTTTACTTAATTGCTAGATTACAAAACTTGACACCGCTGATATTTAAAATAAAAACATGGCTTGGTTATGAATTATGAATAAGTTATGTGCTTGAGTGGAAGTCTTACTTTCCTTTGCAGAAAATTGTGACATAAATGTATGTGAATTGAATATGGCATTAGACAAGAATAAGTTGATTCATAAATGATGTAGGCTAAATTTGCAACCCTAGAAGATGAATCCAGATAACCTATAACATTACCAAACCTTTAAACCAAAATTATGATGTTTGGACGCTTAGGAGGCAAGGAAAAGGAGCAATCATAAGGAGAAAAAATGACAACGAATTGGATAAGAATTCAAGCGGCAAAATAGTTTTTCTTATTCTTTCTTCTCCATGTTCTTTATTTCAGATTTTAATATGTCGTTGCTAGTATTCATGAACTAATTTTACTATCTAGAGTTTGATGTAATTAAACTTGAGACATGTTTGGATTCTAATATAGTTATTTCACTTGATTTTTTCGTTAATTTATTTATGTTAATTCTTGCGCAATGTTTTCAATTACCTGATCAATATTTGAATGATATGATACTTTAACTTTCGGTACTTGAGAGAGGGAAATTTAGTCGTGATCTAAGAATAACATAACCTAGAAAATTATAGGTTTCGAGAAAATGTATAATTCCGTTGAAGCTTATCCCATTTAAGAATCATACGCATATAATTTCTATAGTGTTAATTCGAAATAGAGATATTGGAATTAAAATATAGAAATAAGTTATATTTAGCACTCGAGAGAGGGAATAGAATTTAACCTAAGATTGTTTCCTATAAATTCAGGAAAAATTGATAGAAGAAACTATAGAAGTTGAAAAACATTTTTGATAGTGAGGTGAAATCAATCCCTAGGCTTTCTCACATTGATAATTCTCCTATAGTTTGGCTTGTATCAATTGAATTGTCACATATCCACATTATTTTATTATAAAAATATTGACTTGAAATTTGATTTTTCTAGATAAAGTGAAAGCTGAAATTATTATATTATTTAGTTGGAATTAAATTACAATCACTGTGGGTTCGACACTTTTGACTTCATTACTGTATTACAAAAATTAACACCGTACACTTACGGTATAAATCACATTATAGAAAACGTGTGACAAGTTTTTGATGTCGTTGCTGGGGATTGTTTCATTTGATTTCTATTGATATTATTATCGATTAGCTTTTATTTTAATTTAGATTTTTATTTTTATTTTTTTTCCTCTATTTCTAATAGTTCTTTGGTTGCTATTTTCAGCTCTGTATGTGAAAAGGTACTATCTATTGATCCTGAACTAGAACTGACATTTTGCTTTCTCAAGGGTATACAAAAAAAGAACTTGAAGTAATGGCAGAATAAGAAGCAAGAGCAGCTACTGAAAATAATCAACAACGGGCTATTCGGGACTACGTCAAGCCAGTGGTCAATGACAAATATTCCGGTATCTCGCGCCCGGCCATTGCCACAAATAATTTCTAACTAAAGCTGAGATTGATACACATGGTATAATAGAATCAGTTTGGAGGAGCTCCGACAGAAGACCCAAATGCCCATCTGGGCTCTTTTTTGAAAATTTGTGATATAGTGAAGCTGAATGGAGTTACTAAGGAGGCAATGAAACTCCGCCTTTTTTCCTTCTCCTTGAGGGATAAAGCTAAGGCTTCGTTCCTGTCACTACCATATGATTCTATCACTACTTAGGATGACTTAGCTCTGAAATTCATCACAAAATACTTCCCACCTTCCAAATCAACTCAACTTTGAAGCAAAATTGGCCAATTCAGATAATTTCACTTCGAGCCATTTTATGAAGCGTGGGAGAGATTTAGAGTCTTGCTTAGAAGGTGTCTTCAACATGGTTTTCAAAATTGGATACATAATAAGATCTTCTACAACGGGTTAAATAGGCAAACAAGAATCATAGCGAATGCAAGAGGTATTTTAATAGCTAAAATAATAAATGTTGCGTATGCTCAATTGGATGACGTAGCTACAAAGAGTTACCAATAGCCGAGTGAGAGTTCCAGTGCAAAGAGAGTAGCGGGTCTACATGAAGTGGGTCCTATCATTGCCCTAGCAGCTCATGTTTCATCACATACTGATTAGATAGCTACACTTACTACTTAGAATAATCAACAGAAGTTAGATTTGATTATGGCTACTTCTGTAGCACATCAGAAGACATAAATAGTGAATGAGCAAGCTTAGTATGTCAATAATAGAAATTACAATCAGAGAGGAAACTATTCTTACCATCCAAGGTTTCAAAATCACGAGAATCTGTCATATGGCAATAACATGAATATACTTCAACCTCCTCCCGGGTTCAAAACTCAACAATCAGAAGGAAAAACATCTTTAGAAGACCTCAAAGGGACTTTTATTTTCGAGACGAGATTGCGGTTCAACAAAGATTAATCACGCTAGGATAATATCGAAACTCACGTGACCAATATGGGAGCTACAATGAAGAATCTTGAAGTTTAGATTGGTCAATTAGCTACATCAATGAAGTCTCAACAACAAGGAAAGTTTCCAAGTGACACAGAGGCGAATCTAAAGGAACACTGCAAATCTATTCTTTGAGGAGTGGCAAGGAAGTTGGAAAGAACATGCCTATAGTGTCATCAAGCTCTACACTTGATCAGAATGAAGAACAGACGGTTGTAGAACAAGAGAATCAGGTCGACCAAGCAAAGCAGGATTACAAGCCTAACTCTATATCATTTCCTGATAACCCACCAATCATCAAGCCAACACTTCCATTTCCATGAAAATTCCAGAAGAAGAAGTTTAATGCACAATTTGCCAAGTTCTTGGATATTTTCAAGAAAATTCATATTAATATCCCATTTGCAAATGCTTTGGAACAAATGCCAAATTACGCTAAGTTCATGAAAGAGGCAATGTCGAAGAAGAGAAAATTGGAAGAATATGAGACGGTGAAGTTGACAGAGGAATGTAGTGCTATTCTTCAAAAGAAGCTCCCTCAAAATGAAAATTCTGGGTAGCTTCACTATTCCATGCACTATTGGAGGCTCCTCTTTTGATAAAGCCCTTTGTGACCATGGAGCAAGCATCAACTTGATGCCCTTGTTAGTGTTCAAGAAGTTAGGCCTTGGGAAGGTAAAATAAAAATCGGTTACTCTGCAACTAGCTGACAGGTCACTTACATACCCATGAAGGATTATTGAAGATATTTTAGTAAAAGGTTGATAAATTCATCTTCCTAACTAACTTCGTGGTATTGGATATGGAAGAAGAACTGGAGATTCCATTGATTTTGGGTAAGGCCATTTTTAGCAACAGGAAGAGCCCTAATCGATGTACACGGCGAGTGGCTAACTTTAAGAGTGAATGATGAAGAAGTGATGTTCAATAACTACCAAGCAATGAGATTTTCGTATGACACTAATACTTGTCATAGAATTTATGTCGTTGATTTTGTCGTAAAGAAAGAGAAGTATTCATTGAAGATCCCCTGGAGCATTGTATGATGTTTAGTGCAACAAAGGATGATATTGACACTTTGGGAAGTTCCACAGGAATCAATGAATTAGTTGATTGCATATTGGCTCTTGAATCATCGCCAGATGATAGTAATCCATCACAGATTGAAGTTATTCAGCATACAATGGGCTCAGATGACAGTAAGGGTAATGAGAGCAGTAAATTTGAATTGAAGTAACTTCCAGCCACCTTCGATATGAGTTCTTGGAAAAAATTCTACATCTCCGGTGATTATTTCTTCCTCACTTACCAAGGATGAAGAGGACAAACTACGGAAAGTGTTGAGAGGACACAAAGCTGCTTTGGGTTGGTCTATAGCTATATCAAGAGGATAAGTTCTACAATTTGCATGCACAAAATTCTTATGGAAGATTCTTACAAACCATCTATTGAACATCAAAGGAGGTTGAATCCAGCTATGAAAGAAGTGGTAAAAGCAAAGATACTAAAGCTACTAAAGGCAGAAATTATATTTACTATTTAAAGTGCATGGGTTAGTCCAGTACATGTGGTGCCAAAGAAATGTGGAATGACAATAGTCAAGAACGACAACAACGAACTTATTCCTACATGAACAGTAACTGGTTGGAGGGTTTGCATCGATTACAAAAAGCTGAACAAAGCAACTAGTAAAGATCACTTACCACTTCAATTCATTGATCAAATGCTGGACAAACTAAGAGGCTACTCTCACTATTGCTTTCTTGATGGCTATTCTGGATACAATCAGATTGCAATAGCCATAGAGGATCAGAAGAAGATAACATTCACTTGCCCATATGGCACTTTTTCCTATAGATGGATGTCATTTGGATTATGCAATGCTGCCACTTTTCAGAGATACTTGATGGCTATCTTTGCAGACATGGTAAAGGAAATCATGGAGGTATTTATGGTGTTTTTTTTTTGTTTTTGGTACTTCTTTTGATAATTGCCTTTACAATCTCTCTTTAGTTTTGCAATGACGTGAAGAAAAGAACTTGGTTCTTAATTGGAAGAAGTGTCATTTCATGGTACAAGAAAGAATTGTGCGGGCCACCACATTTCAGAAAAGGGACTAGAAGTCAACACAGCTAAGATAGATACAATAGCCAGGCTACCACCACCCTCTAATGTCAAAGGAATTCGAAGTTTCTTAGGACACGCTGGATTTTATAGGAGATTTATTAAAGACTTCTCGAAAATAGCTAAACCCCTTTGCAACCTTTTGGAGAAAGATACAACATTTGTCTTTGATGATGACTATCTCAGAGCATTTGAAGCAATAAAGGAAAAATTGGTTATAGCTCTCATTATGATAGTGTTGAATTGGGATCAACCATTTAAAGTAATGTGTGATGCCAGTTATTATGTAATAGGAGCAATTTTGGGACAAATGAGTGAAAAGGTTTTTTGGGAAATTCACTACGCAAGCAAAATCTTGAATGGAGCTCAATTAAACTACACCACAACACAGAAAGAGATGTTAGCAGTTGTATTTGCTTGTGACAAATTCAGATTTTCTCTAATTGGCACAAAAGTATTCATCTACACAAATCATGCAGTGATCTAATATCTATTTGAAAAGAAAGATGCTAAGCCACATTTAATTCGGTGGGTTTTGTTGTTGCAAGAATTTGAAGTGGAAATTTGGGATAAGAAGGGTAGTGAGAATGTGGTCGCTGATCTTCTTTTGCAGTTGGAGAATGAAAAGGTGACAGATAAAAATCCAATTCAAGAAATGTTTCTTCACGAGCTTCTGTTAGTAGTTTCATCAAGAATCCTATGGTATGCTGATTTTGTTAATTACTTGGCTTGTGGAAGGATGCCACCTGGCTTGAATTCTCACCAAAAGAAGAAATTGTTACATGATGTCAAGTCATATCTATGGTATGATCAACTTCTCTTCAGAACATGCGCAGATATAATGACTAGGAGGTGTGTCCCGATGGAGGAAACAAAATCAATTATGGGGCATTGTCATTGCTCATCTTATGGAGGTCATTTCGGTCCTACACGTACTGCTTGTAAGGTATTATAGTCGGGATTCTATTGGACATCCCTTTTCAAGGATTGTTACGCCTTTGTGAAAACATGTGACTGTTGTCAACGTACTGGGAATATCTCAAGGTGTCACGAGCTTCCATTGACTAATATGCTCGAGGTGGAATTATTTGATGTGTGCGGTATAGAGTTCATGTGTCCGTTTCCACCATCCTTTGGCCAGATATATATCCTTCTTGTAGTAGACTATGTCTCTAAATGGGTTGAGGCCATTACTACACCAACAAATGATGCAAAGGTAGTTTTGAAGTTTGTAAAGAAAAACATCTTCACGTGGTTCAGCATACCTAGAGCAATAGTAAGGATGAAGGTACACATTTCTGTAACAAACTTTTCAATTCCCTTTTGGCTAAATACAATGTCAGGTACAAACTAGCACTTTGTTATCATCCTCAATCCAATGGATAAGTAGAAGTTGCCAACATGGAGATTAAACAAATTTTGGAGAAGACGGTGAACACCAACTGCAGGGATTGGGCTCATAAACTTGATGAAGCATTGTAGGCATATCGAACAGTTTTCAAAATGCCAATTTGAATGTCACCTTATCATTTGGTATTTGGAAAAGCATGTCACCTACCAGTTGAATTGGAGCATCGAGCCTATTGGGCTGTGAAGAAGTTGAACCTGGATATGACATTAGCGGGAGCACAACAACACTTATTTCAACTCGACGAGCTTAATGAATTTCGGAATGAGGCATATGAAAATGCCAAATATACAAAGTGCGAACAAAGTTGTGGCACGACAAAAAGATCCTAAGGAAGAATTCAAACCAGGAAAACGAGTTCTTCTGTTCAATTCTTGCTTGAAACTTTTTCCCGGCAAGCTTAGATCACAGTGGTCGGAACCATTTGTAGTCCATAAGGTGTTCTGTCCTATGGTTCAGTGGAATTGATAAACAAGGATGTATCCATCTTTCAGACAAACGGTCAATGACTAAAACACTATTACAGTGAAGAAAATCGGGATATGGAAGAAATTGACCTTGGAGAATCATCTACATCTTCGTCATGCTAATGACATTAAAGAAGCGCTTCTTGGGAGACAACCCAAGTTCTATACCTTTATTTTAGTTTTAAATTCATTTTATAGGATTTTTTTTTCATTTTGGTTATGTTATTAACATTGTTTTTGTGTTTTTATAGGTATATTATCATGTGTGGAGTATTAGATTTAGATGAATAATGGGACGGGCTACGATGGAGCTTGCAGGTCATAATTTTTTTTTTACAAAACTGATGGCGTTACGACGTCTCCTTTATAAAAAAAATTAATTTTATAGAAAACCGGGCCCTGGTATGTCTTCTTTTTTTAATAAAAAAAATTACTTTGTTTACAGATTCGAGTTCTACGGTGCCCGCTGTTTTTAAAAACGGGGGAGCCTTTCTCCCCCCACTTTTTTTTTTCCTTCTTCATTTTTTTTCTCTTCCTCCCCCATCCCTGTCGTCCATCTTCTCTCATTTCCCTCCTTTTCCCCTTCCACATTCTTTAGGATTTCCTCCTCTCCCCTCTTTTCTTTTCCCTCCACACCACACTTCTCTACTAATTACACAACTATTTTGCAACATTTGGTTTTTTTCTTTTTCCCTTCTTTCATTTTTCTTGATATATCCTATCTTGGCCACATTAGATGCCCTCTTTATTTTTGCAGTTTCCCTAGTTTCCACCTTGTTACCAAGGTGTGCTTGGTTGTTGCCATTTCATCCACATAAGGTACGTGTTTTCTTCAATGCACGGTTAGCTCTTCCATGGACGATTATTGTACCTTTGTTGGTGATTTTGAGTATGTACTTGGCTATTTAAGGTGTAGATTCCTATGGGCCTTAATGTATTGAGGGTTTAGTATTTGGTGTTCTAATAGGGGTAGTGTTTACAGGCTGTTTGAGGAATTGCCTGTGTGAATTTTTATGTTCTATTGTGGTCAACTTTGGTGCTTTCCTCGAAGTTATTGCAATTATGGTTTGGAATTGGGTGTTCGGTTTCATCACACTTGGCTAAGGAGGATATCTTAGGCTTGAATTGTTGGTGTACTTCGGGTTGCCTTTCGAATTCTTGAGTGCTTTCATTGAACTTCAACAATATGCCTCAACCGGAAGAAATCTAAAACTACGGCATCCTTTCTACCACTTCTTATGATCGGCGGCAATTTGTAAGCCCTGAGGCAGAAGACCGATTTAAACAAATGGTGAAATATTGGAAATGCATTTTTGAGTGGGGTTTTAAACATTTATTGCCCAAGAAAATACGAAGTTTGGGGTGGGAAAAGTTTTCTATGCAACCCGAAGTAGCTTCCATTCCTTTGGTGAAAGAGTTTTATGCGAATGCGAATGAGCACGAGAACTTCAATGTTGTTGTTCAGGGTCACTAGATCTGGTTTGATAGTATTTCCATTAATTCCTTCTACCACTTACGGGATATTCCCAATGATGAACACTCAAGATTAGTGATGAGGGGGTTGACCCAACCGTAAATTCAGACACTGACTCGCTAAGGTACCGAATGGAAACGGTCTGCCGATGGTGTGACTAATTTTCCTGCTTCCATTTTGACGAGTAATTGTAAAGTTTGGCATCACTTCATATCAGCCAAACTGCTTCCGAGCAGCAATCTTAGTGAGGTTACAACAAAGCGGGCCCTATTGAATTATTCAATTTAGCGAGGCTACTATATCGACGTAGGGAAGGTTATTTTTAATAGTATCTTGCGCATCCTAGCTGGCTCCGCCACTAGGAGTCTGGGCCACCCCTCCTTAATCCGTGATCTTTGGATACAAGGGGGTGTTACTATGCTAGAATATGAAGAAGTGTTAAACCCTAGGCCAGCACTCACGCAGGACTTTCGGGACAAGATCTTGGGGCTTTGAGATAGGCCTAGCTTCTCTCAATCCTCTCATCAGGCGCCACCTCCTTCACCACCTCCTCAAGCTGGTGATGCTACAGGGAAAATACTTAGGTGGCCTGAGGCGATGGACTTGTGAATGACTCGTTGGCAATAGGGGCAAATGGATCAATTGCAACCCTCCATTCATGACCAGTTCTAGTATCACAATGCTTACATTACGATCATGGCCTCTGCACACCTCAATCTTACATTTCTGCCACCACCAATGTTTCCATCTCATTCCCAAAATCTAGCTCCACCAAATGACGACGAGAACATTTGATGTTTCACTAAGATATTCCTTTTTCTTTCTTTTTCATATTGGCGACAATCTGTTCTTTAAGTTTGGTGGGGGGTACACCTTTAACATAGTTGTCATCTAACGGTTTAATTGCTTTTCTGTGTGTTATTTATTTTTCTTAGTGTGACTTGTGTATAAAGATAATAATAATATTGCATGCTTGTGTGGTTGGATAGTATTGTTGGCAATGATGCAAATATTTAAAAACATGGCTTGGTTGTGAATTATGAATGACTTAAGTGTTTGAGTGGAAGTCTTGCTTACCTTTGCAGAAAATGGTAACATAAATGCACGTGAATTGAATATGGAGTTGGATAAGAATAATTTGATTCATAAATGATATAGGTTGAATTAGTAACCCTAGAAGTTGAATCCAGATCACCTATAACATTACTATACCTTTAAATCAAATTTAGGATGTTTGGGTGGTTGAGCTGTTGTAGCTTGGAGATAAATGTGGATTCCATGTATGCTAAAGTTTGTGTGGACTGTTTGAGACCAATATGATGAAAAGGGTGAAAATCTTAAGTTGAAGGTAAATTTTCGAGAATGAGTGTTTTATAAGGGGCATTGCACTAATCACTACATAAAAGAATGAAAATTTGTTGTGAAGCTACCTTAAAAGATCCCTATGAGGACAACTTTAACAATCTCATTGTGAAATGTCTCTTCGTAGCCTTTACGACTCTAGTGATTAAGCCTACAAAGGTTTAAAACGTGATGCCCAAAAGTTATCTGATTTGGGAGTCATGGGCCTAAAGCTCGCTACATGGGTCATTTAAAAAGCTTAAGGGAGAGACGTTCGCATATAGGATCCATTGAAATATATATATAGATGAAAAAGCACGTGCATGAAATAGAAAACATACCACATACCTTAATTAAGCCCAAACACTTGATTTAGAGGATTAGACCTTTGATAATGGGTTAGTAACTTAATTGATTCTTGGAGGTTGATGCAGTAAAAAATAAGGAGAATCTTCATTTGTTGATATGTAAACTGTAATCAGTAACATCTACCCAGACAAGAGAGGGTAAGGAGTAGTGATTTGTAAACCAAACTTTGATTATACCCCTGGGAAAAGAGTGAAAAGAAATTAAGTTTGGGGGTATGTGAATTGAGCGGAGAAAGAAAATAATTGAATCGACTTATAACTCCATAGCGATGTATTTGATTCCTCTCTCACACACACATTTTGCATTGAAAAGGTAAGAATTTGACTTTTGTACTATAACTTTGAAGTGGTTCATAAAATCAATATCACATTTTCAATGCTAGGCCATAAAAACAAGCTGTCCAGCTAAATATGTATTTGAATCTTTTGGTAGTGTGTTTTATTTGTGTGTTTGTGAGTTTTATTTGCATGTTGTTTTGTGTTTGCTCGAGGACAAGCAAGATACTAAGTTTGGGGGTATTTGATGAGTGTTCTACACTTATGATATTTATGCCACTTAATTCGTTATTTTGTTATCCTTAAGAGNTGTTTTGATGTATTTGTTCATATTGTTTTGTAGTTTAGATGCATTGGAGAAAATGGCGTACTTTGGAGCTTGGGATTGAGCTACGTGAGATCATAAAAGTAAGCTTCAAAATGAGATGAAACAAGAAGAAAAAAATGAAGTGTGGAAAACGACCAAGGAGACAAGAAAACAACAGCAGAAGCTGGCTCCACAATGCCCAGCCAGCGAAGAAATCCAGCAGAACAGCACCAGTAGCATTATACATCGCGGCGCAGCTTTTCGAGTGATAAGAAAACGTAATTTTC
>CAIGRP010100497.1:0-17819 GCA_903798385.1 Fraxinus cuspidata | reverse complement strand
AAGAATTTTTTAATGGTTCCAACAAAATGTCAAGGAGTGTTGGAGTCGTGACATTTTTGTTGTCACATAACTATTGTTTTTTAATTAACATTTAGTCACTTGTTGTTTGGTTTAATGTCTAATTATGAAATGATTTAAAGTTGTACTAGTTAGTATATTATACAAGTTAGTATGATATGTGTAAGAGTAGTATAGTAGTTGATAGAATAGTTTGTAGAAAATACCGTTGACTTTTGTATCAATATTTGGCTTTAATAGAGCCAAGATGTATGAAAAATGCAGAAGGAAATGTTGAATGATTCATTCTCCTCAGTTTGTTTCATAAAAGATTGCAGAGTATATGTTTTGCTATGTTTCATATATGGCTACTTCAATAACCAGTATATGAATTCAATGTTTTTGTTCCTTCTTCACTTCCTCTCAATCCATAAAAATATGTTTGAGTATAAGAGCTTTTGAATCATAAAATTCCAACAAAATCTCTACTTCTCCTCCTCTTTGTTGTTTATAAACCTTCAGTTATGATTCTTGAGTGATATCTGTAATCTCGTAAGGGTGCAGTTTTCGTGTTCTTGAGTGAACAGTAACATATGTCGAGGGAGGAGTTCTATATTCTTAAGTGACTTCAGTTGTGGTTCCTTAAAGTTGTATCTTGGACGATCTGGCTCCATTTTAATGCAGTAGTTTTCTTCCGGTGACGGAAGCTCAAAAAGAGATTGGAGCTTGGATATGAACTTGAGCACTTCCGGTTTCTGCCATTTGTTGTTTGTTAAAATCGCCTAACGTTTAGACCTAAATCATAACATGTGACGACTAAAACACCCAAGAAGGCCCGATGAAAAGAAAATGAAAAATAGCTCTCTTTCCCCTCCAAGAAGGCGTATGCAATGTAAATACTATGAAAGCTCTAAAACTGCATGCTGTGCGCACATGCCTCGTAAAAACTTAATACCTATCTCGTTGAGAACCTGACAAATTCATACTTTTCCCCCCACTCTCCGAACCCTGAATCCACAAATTCCTAAATAACGAGCCCTAAGGTCGGATACCATTTAAAATTATTAGGAAGTGACAGCAAAAAGAAATAAGACTTCTAGTATTAGCAACATAGACAATGGCAAGATAACAACATTTAGGTAGGAATAAACCGGGTGGGAAAAACACTAATGAAACCCACAGCATTGAGGACTCTGAATTTGTTTTAATTAGAGTTTAAAGGAGTTAACTGATTGTACTTTCACTAACATAATGCATGCCTTTAGGGTTGCGAACCCTAAGTAGGAACGTGGAAAACCAAATTGATATGGCATAGAAATACTGTGGAACAAAACTGAAGTATCGTGGCTACCTTTACAGAAAAAACCCATCACTTTGTCTAGCCAAAAATATAAGGGATATCTTTAATATCAAGAACAAGAAGCACTTAGACATGTGACCATAAACATAATATAGACTCCGTACGAAAGCACACCAAAAGAACAAAAGAGAAAGTGGAGCGAGGAAAACTAATAGCCATCAAGCAACGGACCCATCTGTGTCGGTGGCAGTGGCTGTTTTAAGCATGAGCCCAATCACAGTTCTGGATGAATAAAAGCAAAAAAAATTGATTGCTAATAAAACCCATGCCCAGAGGCATATTAGTACATAGTCCACCGGCTTTTCCACCATCAGCATCCCTCTATTTTGCTGCTATTTCTCTCTTCAACAGAGTGTAAAATTTCTAAATACTCGGCGGCTCTATGCTACCATTTTGAGTAATGTTCTCCATCATCACTGTTGAAGCCACATACCACTTTGGGTGGTGATCATCAGCAATGAGGATGGACAGTGATAGGTGTAACTACACCAATTCGGACCATCAAAAGTGAATGTTTGAAAGTAAAACTGATAAGACTACTACTTATTTTGATTAAATATCAATTGTTGTAGGATGAACTTGAGTTTGGATGGCTTTTGAAGAAAAGAAGTGCGAAATCGATCAAAGAATGGTGGAAAAAAAGAAGAATTCCAAGTTTGAGGACTAAATCGCTAATGGTCAAAAGTTGATTTGAACCGAGGAAAGATGATGGGAGAATAAGTGAACTAAATTGGATGAAGATGAAGGATTGAAATTTCTGGTAAAAAGAATTAAGATGAACCAAAGAATAAAAGCAGGGACAAAAAAAAAGAAACATCATAATTTGAGGTGTCCGATCGCACGCTAAAGCAGATTTCAATTGGGCAAAACGTAGTGATCACAGCCCACTATAGGTGCGATCAAATGGGGTTAATATGGGCAAAAGAGGACAGATCCCTTATCTGATTCAACTATTTTATTGAAAACCACTTCGGATGCACATGTTAACCTAATTCTGGCCTCCACAAATACGAAACCTCGTCTAACGTTTGAGGGCACCTCTCCTACCATATAATACACCAATTCTTGCAATCAAAGGAGGCCAATCATCCTCCTTCTGGGAAAAATCGAGAGGCAAGACACAAGAAGACAATCATCTAAAGATTAATTCATGGTTTAGGGGCAAATAAAAAGAAGGCGCAGTTGGAGATTGATCAAGGAAGATTCAAGACTTTTTAGCTTCTTTTTTTCTCCATATATCTCAAATTTGGGCGATTTCTTATTATCCAATCACAATTTCTTGTAACTTTGTAACGTTCAATATTGCCTGATTAATTTATTTTTTTATCTTGGATTACTTTTATAGTTTTTAATTCTTTTCAATTACCTGATTCCTATTTGGATTGATGTGTGATTTTTGTTATATTCGAGAGAAATAATAAAAAAGATAGAATTTTATAACAATTGTTGTGAGAACTGATAAAGAATAGATATATATCGTTATCTTTTGCATGATTTCAATAAATGTCTAGTGTTTTAATGCATTCTTTTATATTTGTATATTTTATAGAGATACAAGAATATCGCAATTCTAATTATACTTGATAAAGATTATTAAATTAGAAACATTAATCAATAAGGATAAATAAATGTTGCATTGGTATTTAGTCGTATTAAAATGGATTCGTAAAGTGGGATTCAAATTCTCTTAGTATGTGTTTTATCGATTTTACAAAAGCTTTCTTAATTGTTTAGCAATTTAGTAAGATAATTTATAATTAGTCATACAATTTTTTCATAAAAACTTAGTTATTCGATTGAGAGTTAATATTGATTAGAATTATATTAAATTCAAAGCCTCCATGGGATAATATCTTATTCTTCACTTTATTACTGATCAACGATATCTTACACTTGTAGCAATTCGCTGATCAAAAGGACTCTAGTATTTAATTAGTTTTAGTTAGTTATAACTTCTATCTGAATTTTTATTACTTTTCTAGTTTTTAATTTATATTATCAAAAACTATAGTATTTCATTTTTATTTTCAAAATCGTGTACGCAAAGTTTAAGACAAGATAAACTTGCTCCATTTGATCTATAAATCGAAGAACATGAGGTTGAGAAGAAAAGAACAAACAAAAGCACACCAAAAAAGCAAGTAGAAAAATGTCAAAAAATATTCAAAGTACTATTGTAGTTCTAGTGAATGAGAATGCAATACATCTTGTTGTAGTTGTGGGTAATCAAAAAGAGCGATTAATGGAAGAGTACATATTCCACCAATAGTAAAGTTTTGATAAGCATATCTTATCCAGGATTTAGGCAAGCAAACTTCAAGAACATCTTACAGTTCTATAGGAGACCTAATGACAATCAAAACACTTATATCTCGAGATTTTGGATAAGTGTACAACTATTGAATATCCGAGGGTTTCTAGTGATGCAATTTGATTGTGGCTCTTTTCCTACACATTGAGAGATTTGGTTAGGGAGTTATTGAACACATTCTCACCTCACAACATCACCACTTGGAACACTTTAAGTCAAAATCGAGAGTTTTTCAGACAGGGGATTTCGTACTGAGAGAAGCAACAGCAGTGGGTCACCATCCATCTAAGCTCAGGCCGAATTGGGAAGGACCGTACGAGGTGATTCGGAGCCGTGGAAATGGAGCTTACAGCCTAAAAGACTTGAAGGTAAAACCACTAGGCAGGCCGTGGAATGCCAAGCATCTCAAGAAGTATTATCAGTAGATTGTTAAGGTTTTTCTTATTTACTTTTCTTTTTGATGTAATGATCACGTGTAAATATTGTAGCTAGGATTTTCATGATGTAATACCTGCTACAGGCACACTTGATTGAAAATTGTTTATTGAAAAGCCTAGATGGCGGCAAATGATGAGGGTGTGGAAAGGCCAGCCTAGCTGGGATGTCCCAGTACGCCTACTGAGCCCCCCAAAATCTTGGCAAGTTAAACTCCGATATGAGATCTCGATCTATGATTGATTAAAGTGAAGACTACAAACTTCCCTCAATATCTCGACGCATAGAGGTGAGCAAAATAGTCAAGAAATTGACTAGCTCAAAATCGCTAAAAGTTGGTTGTGAGTTTCCAAAATTGAAAATTGTTAAGGCTCAAAATCACCTGACCCTGCTCCAAAATAGTTCGACGCATAGCGGTGAGCAAAATAGTCAAGAAATTGACTAGCTCAAAATCGCTAAGGGCTGATGGTGAGTTTTCAAAATCGAAAATGGTTAAGACTCAAAATCACCTGACCCTTCCCTCGACGATCTAAAATAGTTCGACGCATTGCAGAGAGCAAAATATTAAAAAAATTTGACTAGCTCAAGATCGCTAAGAGCTGGTGGTTATTTTTCAAAACAGAAAAACGACTAAGGCTCAAAATCACCTGACTCTGCCCTCGATAATCCAAAATAGCTGGACTCATAGCGGTGAACAAAATAGTCAAGAAATTGACTAGCTCAAAATCTCTAAGGGCTGGTGGTGAGTTTTCAAAATCGAAAACAGTTAAGGCTCAAAATCACCTGACCATGCCCTCGGCGATCCAAAATAGTTCGACGCATAGCGATGAGCAAAATCGTGAAGAAATTGACTAGCTCAAAATCGCTAAGAGCTGGTGGTGAGTTTTCAAAATCGAAAATAATTAAGGCTCAAAATCACCTGACCATGCCCTCAACGATCCAAAATAGTTCGACGCATAGCGGTGAGCAAAATAGTCAAGAAATTAACCAGCTCAAAATCGCTAAGGGCTAGCGGTAAGTTTTCAAAATCGAAAACGGTTAAGGCTTAAAATCACTTGACCCTGCCCTCAACGATTCAAAATAGCTCGACTCATAACGGTGAGCAAAATAGTCAAAAAAATTGACTATCTCAAAATCACTAAGGGTCGGTGAAGAGTTTTCAAAACTTGACATGGTTAAGGCTCAAAAAATCATCGGACCTGGCATCCAACACTACTCGACGTATAGCAGTAAGAAAAAAAAGGAGGAAGGAAGTAAAACTAAAATGATGTTCAAAAAGCAAGCATATATACTCAAAATTAATAAGAGTGTTTGTCCACATTTCGGACCGGGAAAAAAGCACTAAACAACTCAACGATAAAAATAAAATAACAATAGAAAGTGCTAAGAGGCCTACAACAATAGGTCGGTCAATCCGAATGTAGAGTCCTATCAGTCTCGCCTCGGGATGTATGCCTAAATGTCTTGGACTGAAGAGCTCTATATTCCTTGCCTTTTCACTGAGCCATAAACCTATCAAAGCCTAAGGGATCGATGATAGGATGCTCGGCATATATCCACTCTATTGTTAGTTTGATGGATGCTGCCATCGCATTCCCCCATAAGAATGCAAAACCTTAGCAAAATCAGAGGACAGCTTGTATCGCTACACGGAGGCCTCCAAATCCTTTGCATACTCCGTAGAAGCTCTATACCTCTCCACCACTTCCTCGGGAGCCCGAGACAAAATAGATTGCAGGTTGTCTATCTCCGTCTCTTGCTCGCGTGGATGAGCCTCTGAGGCTTCGAGAAATTTTTTTAAAGAAGAGACTCTCTTCCTGTATTGGTGAGACTCTTTCTTCTTTTCATCTGCAAGTGTCTTCAACTTCGAAGAAAGGTGACAACTTGACTCAACGAGCCCTGCTTGAAGAGCTACAACCTAAAGGAAACAAGTGACCAAATAACTATAGGGTATATATAGAAGAATGGATAGACAAAAGCAAAGAAGTACGATAAAAAATTTTTACCCTCTGAGTGTGGATCGCTAGAACCCTCTCGATGTCGCTAGACTTCGCACGGCAATCGTCTGGGCCAGTCCAGGCGTAACCAAGGACTTAACTACCCTCATCTCTGAATATCCTTGAGAGGGGATAAATCTAAAGTCTAGAAGAGGAAACCCTCGCGCTCAGTCATGGCACAACTCGAGCTGGCCCTTCCAGCCATGGGAGACAGGATAGCATTAACAGACTCATCCAAAGGTTGAGATGCCTCCTCGATGGAACGTCGTTGTCCTGCCCCATCATTGGTCTTCTTCCTTTTAAATGGAATAGAAGGGGGTCATCATTGCTCTTGCGACCACATTATGCTAAAGAATCTATGGTTTCCTCTAAGTTGAATTCCACCCCTATGCACACAAGATAAAGTCTATCAAGTTTACAAAACAATGAGTCAAGAGGCACACAAAGGAAACAACTAAAAGTGAAACATACAAGGACTTACCATCAGTAGGGATCAACCCCTCATCGCTTCCCAGCTCAGGCAGGGACTTCAACACCTCGTCCAGATCAAAATCCATATATGTGTGCAAGCAGTCAAGTTAATACAACCCAACAAATAAAGACAATTAAAATATTTTGACTAGCATATATATACAAGTCAAGTAAAGAAACGTAGAGTAGGACGACCAATCCCCACTAACAAAATATTCCTCATTGTCAGAATTGACCAAAGGTCGGAAGCAAGGGGTGGAAGTTTGGTCAGTTTTTGGATTTGTACCTTTAGAAGGGTAGAGATCTCGATTTTCACTATTGAAAAGGCAAATTAAGGGATGTGTCCGATGGATATTGAAAAGAAACTGACCCTCATGGGGTCGACCGAAGAAAAATCGGGATTTCCATCCGCTGTTCAAATTCCTAAACTTGTGAAAATGCAACAAGACCCTTGTGGTAAAATAGATGAAGGCATTACACTGAATAAACTCGTGCATCTCGAAAACGCACCTGAAGATGTCCATTGAGAGTGAAATTTCCTTTCTAAGGCAGACATATAAGAAATAAAGAGCTTTCCTCTACGCGTTGGGATTTATTTCACTAGGAGTGAGGTAATTCATTGAATAATGAGACGAAAAAACGAAGGATGGAGAATCGGAAACCACCATCTATTATATCTTTATAAATAGCAACTTCGTAGGGGTCGGACTCGGGAAGCTTTTCTTTGGGCCTGGGGCTCTATAAATGTAACGATCTACGTGATTATATATTTTAAGTGACTTTTCCAATTTAGAGGGAGAATTATAAAGACTGTAACATTTTGAAATCTCAAGGAACACCTCATCACCCGTGGCATCCCGCTCTATCTCTACATTTTGGTCTAAGGATTTGGTCGACCTAATATTTCGCTTTGGGGAAATAGATTGAAAAGTTCGAATTTCATCAAAATGTGTTGAAATGTAGGGCTCAAAGAAAATTGGACAACCACACAAGGGGGACATTCAATAGGTCGAGGCTGGTCGACATGGGTCGACCAGTGCTTGTCGACCCCGTGCCAACCGGCCCATCTAACTATGGGTCGGTCAAATCTCTCATCCCTCGTTTTCACTTTCATCAGATGAGTAAGAATTGAATGTTTTATACATGATAAAAGATAAGATGAATGAGAAAGGGGAGAAGAAGTTACCGTGAGAGAGGATGAAGTAGTGAAAATTTTGAAGAATGGGTGAAATAAAAGCACAAACCTCTTTAATAGTGACATTTTTTCTTTTTTGGGAAATTTCCCCCCAAAACTTAAACTCAATCATGGGGTGCCACTTGTACGGTGTTTAGGAAATACGTAAATTGAACTGATCAACGCGTTTATATCGAATGTCGACACACTTTCTCAGAAAAATTATTTAATTACATTAACCAGGGAGAAGAGACTACCCCTTATCGATTGACATTGACAAGAGGTAGAGGAGCTCGTGATATAAGATGGCATTATTAATTTGTTATGATGCTCATTGAGGCAAAGAACTACTTGATATGAACTCTATGTAGAGCACCACGTGATAGGCTGTCTACCCTAACACCTGGGCGCTCTACGTTTACATGAGGCTGCCTACTACTATAAGGTCGTCTATCCCAACAACTGGGCGCTCTACGTTTACATGAGGTCACCTACCATAATGAGGCCGTCTACCCCAACATGTGGGCGCTCTACGTTCACATGTACTACTATGAGGCCGTTGACTCGTGAGGCCGTTAATGAGGCTGGCACTACACTTTACAAATGGAAACAAGCTGGATGGGAACCGCTTAATGGCAAACGTGGGCACAACCAACCGCTTGAGGAGTGGGGGGTCATCCCATTAGAACGTAGGTGAAGTGAGAAGATTTATGTGGGACATAAGGCACCATTAACCACCGAATGTATGCGTAGCAACAAGTGCCTATAAATACCTCCAAGGTGAGAAAGGTAGCTTCTTCTAAAAACCCGAACTATTTGATTTCTACTATAATCTCTTCCCATTCTCTAAAATCGAGTGCTAATTCTCACACCGGAGGTACAACGGGAGAGAAAATCCTGACCTCATTTTGCAGGTACCAAACACCAATCGGAGCAGCTGGAACACCACTCACATCAAGGAGACCATCGAAATCTACCTCACCATAATTTCAGTTTTGGTGTTGAGATTATTGTTTTCTTAGAGGTTGATTATTATTGTATTTCCCAATTTGATAAGAATTCAAGTTTTGGGCATAAACTTAAATATTGCAATCTCTGTTTATTATAATGGATTTGGTCGGAGTTGCCCTATGATATTTTTCCCTCTACACTGGAGGGTTTTTTCTACGTAAAATTTAGTGTTGTGTTCTCTTGTGTTGCTTCTTATTTGCTAGTTTTTTATTCTATTTTCTTGATGCTATAATTTAATTTTCAATTGCCCAACAAAGTGGTATCGAAGTTGAGGTTGTATTGGTGTAGTACTATTGTAGGAGTAAATGGAGAATACTTGAGGCACTATAATTAAATTATCGTCTTCAAATTATTGTTTTAGAAGCCTATGATGGAGGATATCCTTTATTGTAAGGATTTACATAAACCGATTGAAGGTGATAGTGCTAAGCAAAGTAGTACGAGTGATAGTGATTGGAAGAAAATGTAAGGGAAAGTCAATGGTATAGATAGTAGGTTGATTTTGATGTATTCCATTATATATCTCAAGGGACAAATGCCCATATCTTTTGGGAAAAACTAGAGAGTCACTTGAGATGAAGATCACTGAAATTAAAACTTTTGCCATTAGAATGCTTGTGAATCTAAAATTGAAGGAGGGGAAATCAGTTGCTAAGCATTTGAGCAAATTTCAAGACTTAGTAAATTAGTTGACCATAATGAAAATAGCGCTAGATGATGAGATATAAGTACTATTACTTCTGAATTCATTGCTTGATAGTTGGGAGACTTTGGTGGTATCACTTAGTAGCTCTACTCCAAATGGTGTGTTTGGACTACTCGAGTTAAAGATAATTTTTTTAATGAAGAAATGAGAAAGAAAAATTTAGTTAGGAATCATGCACGTGTTCTTATTAAAGAGAATAAAAGAATGAGTAAGAGCCAATGTCCTAAGGGACGTGGCAACTTTAGAAGTCAATCAAAGGCAAAAGGAAATGTCAAGTGTTTTTGTGATCAAGAGTGTCATATAAAGAAAATTTGCAATGCTTGGAAAAAATAAACTGAAAGAGAAAAATCAAAAGAAGACTGATCAGAATATAGCAGCTAGCGCTTTAGATGAAGAAGTAGTAGTAGCAATTTTTTCTGCCGAAGATGATTAGTGTTGTCATGTTGCAGATTCGTATGTTGAGTGGGTTATTGACTCAGCAACTTTTTACCATGTTACTCCAAGATGGGAGCTCTTCACTTCGTACAAATCAGGTAACTTTGGTACGGTGAACATGAGTAACGACAGTTTTGCCAGCATTGTGTGAATTGGTGATATTTATCTTCAAACAAATATTGGACTCAACTTGACATTGAAGAATGTGTGACATGTTCCAAACATGCACCTGAATTTACTATCTACACATGTCTTTGATGAAGTAGGGTATGATAATTATTTTGGCAGCGGATAATGGAAACTAACAAAAGGGTCGAAGGTAGTTGCTAGAGGAAAAGTTTGTTGCACACTTTACAAGACACGAGTAAAGGTTTGTTGTGAAATTGTGAGTGCAACTAAAAGTTATTCTTCACAAGACTTGTGGCACAAGCGGCTAGCTCACTTGAGCGAGAAAGGATTGCAGATTTTGGCAAGAAAGTCCCTTGTTCCTTTTACCAATGGTACACCATTAAATTCATGTGATTATTGTTTACTTAGTAAACAACATAGAGTTCCATTTTAGAAGTCCTCTAGTAAAAAGTCTAATATTTTAGACTTGGTTTATTCTGATATTTGTAATCCAATTAAGGTGGAGTCCTTAGGTGGCAATAAGTATTTTCTTACTTTTATTGACAATGCTTCACGGATGTTATGGATGTTTTATTTAAGATCAAAAGACTAGGTTTTTCAACACTTCAAAAAGTTTCATACCATGGTAGAACAGGAGAACGGAAAGATTTTGAAGTATCTTCAAACAAACAACTGGGGAAAATAAATATCTAAAGTGTTTGAAGAATAATGTTTAGAGCATGGTATTAGACATAAGAAACCAATTCCTGGTATCCCCACAACAGAATAGCATGGCTGAGAGAATGAACCGTGCCATTGTAGAAAAAGTCAGAACCATGTTAAGGATGGCTAGGTTACCTAAGTCATTTTAGGACGAAGCTATACGTACGGTGTGCTATCTAATCAATCGGTCTCCATCAGTTCCTTTGGATTTTGAAATTTCAGAAAAGGTGTGGATGGAAAATGATACTTCTTGTTTTCACTTAAAGGTTTTTGGGTTCAAGGCATTTGACATGTGCCTAAGGAACAACGGTTGAAACTAGATAATAAAAATAGTGCTTGCATTTTTGTTAGCTACGAAGATGCAAAATTTGGCTACAGATTATAGGATCCAGAAAACAAGAAAATATCATAGGCAGGGATGTGATTTTTCATGAAAATCAAAAGTCAGCATATTTCTAGAAATCTGGGAAATAAAGACGTGTCGCTATGGGTGTCACTGACCTTATACCTATCTCTTTACCTCCAAATAGTGCTACTCAGGGGGTAGAGACACACATTGATAGTCACGCTGATGAGCCAGCATTGGTTGATAGTACTACATCGGAACCTCAGGTTACAAGATCTACCAGGAAGCATAATTTATCAACTAGGTATCCTATATCAGATTATGTGTTGGTAGCTAATATGGGTAAGCCAGAATGCTTTCAGGAGGTACAATCTTATAAGGACAAAAAGAGCTGGATGAAGGTTATGCTGGAAGAGATGAATTTTTTGCAGAAGAATTACACTTATGAGCTGGCTGAGCTTCTTAAAGGCAAAAAGGCATTGAAAAATAAATGGGTGTTCAAACTAAACAAAAGATGGTGAAACACTGGTGAAGTATAAATATTGATTGGTGATGAAGGTCTTCGATCAGAAGAAAAGGATTTACTTCGATGATATATTCTTTCACGTTGTCAAAATTACTTCCGTTCTAGTGATTTTGGGTTATGTAGCTAGTTTGCATCTTGAACTTGAGCAGTTAAATGTGAAAATCGCCTTTCTCACATGGTTTAGCCGAGGGATTTGAAGTAATAAGAATAGAACATATGATTTGCAGGTTAAAAAAGAGTTTGTATAGGTTAAATAGGCTCTAAAATAGTAGTATAAGAAGTTTAATTCCTTTATGGTGGGTCATGGTTATACTAGGACAAGTACAGATCATTGTGTTTATGTTAGAAAATTCTGGTAATTTCATTATCTTTTTGTTGTATGTAGATGACATGTTGATAGTATGGCAAGATATTAAGTTAATTCACATTTTGAAGGCAAATTTGTTCAAGTTGTTTGACATGAAGGATCTTGGACCAGCACGACAAATTTTGGGGATTCAAATTCTTCGTGATAGGAAAGCTAGAAAGTTATAGAAATATGTAGAAAGAGTAGTCATAAGGTGACTTGTCCTTCTAAGAGGGAAGAAAAAGAAATAATGGCACAGATTTCTTACTCCTCTGTGATTGGGAGTTCGATGTATGCTATGGTTTGTACACGACCAGACAATGCTCATACAGTTCGGGTTCTCGACAGGTTTCTTGTTAATCCTAGTAAAGATCATTGGGAGGCATTGAAATGAATCTTTAGATACTTGAGATGTGCTTGACTTTTTGTGGCTCAGAACCAATTTTAGAGGGCTATACAGATGCAATTATGGCTGTTGATCTTGATGGTAGGAAATCAACTTCATGATGCTTGGTTACTTTTGCAGGGGAAGCTGTCTCGTGGCAGTTAAAACTACAAAAGTGTGTTGCCTTAACTATAATTGAGGGTGAGTATATTGCAGCAATCGATTCAGTGAAAGAAATGCTTTAGATGAAGCTGTTTCTCCAAGATTTGGGCTCGAAGCAAGAAAGGTATGTAGTTAATCAGTTAGAACGCATTAGACTTGAGCAAGAATGCTACTTATCATTCTTGGAAGAAGTACATTGATGTGAGATATCATTGGCTACGACAAGCAGTGGCAAAACAATTGATATTGTTAAAGAAGATTCATATCGAGAAGAACCCAACTCATGATAATAAAGGTTATGACAAGAAAAAAGCTTGAGCATTGTGCCAGACTTGCTATCATTGACTCTAACAAATCTATTAGAGGATAATCTCCTTCCTCGAAGGGCAGGAGGAAGAGATTGTTATATGGGCTTGGTCTAACGCACGAGGAAATTAGAAGCCCAATCCACTATTATGTCTTGTAGGTCAACATATGAGGCTAGATTTGTTTTCTTCTTCTGATCATGGCTGCACAAGAGTGAAAACAAGAGAGAGCGCTGCTACAGGAGGAAAAATAGAAAATAGAGGCTGCTATATACGAGAGAGAAACAGAGAAAAGCTTGGCTTTGGCTTTGTGGAGACATTGCAGAGAAGAAGCAAATGTTTTCTCCTTTCTTGAGGTGCGGATTTCACACAAGTTTGTTCTCTATTCAAGAATAAATTTGGAAATTCTCTAAGAGGTTACTTTGGTGCTACAAGGAGTTGTAGTATTTGGAATTGAGATCTCGTAGGTTCAAACTAATGGTTTTGGAGTTTGAGATTATTGTTTTTTTAGAGGTTGATTATTGTTGGATTTCCCAATTTGTTATGAATTCAAGTTTTGGGCATAAACTTAAATATTGTAATCTCTGTTTATTATAATGGATTTGGTCATATTTGTCATGTGGTTTTTTTTCCCTCTACACTAGAGGGTTTTTTTCTGCGTAAAATTTGGTGTTGTATTTTCTTGTGTTGCCTTATTTTAGTACTTCTTATTTGCTAGTTTGATACTTTATTTGCTTGGTGCTGTAATTTAATTTTCTACAGTAGAGGTGAAATTGCCCATCAAATTTTAATAAAAATAAAAAATCATATTCTAGAATCCAGAAAGTCAGTAGTTTCACAATAATATATTTGTGAATAAAATTATATGGAAGATTTAAAGGACCATAAACGCTAGTACCACCTTTGTCAACACAAAAGTTAAAAGAGTGAGGAGAAAAGGAACAAACATAAAACCTGGAACTTAGCAACCAGATACATTAGATTAATCTAATGGAATATTTGGTAAGGTGGATTGAACAACAGTGATCAGTATTGATGAAGAAAAAGATTTTAAAATCTTATCTACTATATTGTCGAATCCACCTAGTATTACATCTCAACACACCAAAATAGGAAAATTAAGCTTCGGTGAGACACTGACAAAGAAAACTCTTTTTCTACTAACAAAAGTTACAAGCAGGAAGTTTTTTCTGGCTGTCACTTCTAAGTTGAGGGAATAATTGACTCCAAATCATCAGCCTTAGCTTCATCCTTGATAGAATGACTGTGCATATGCCTTGTAAAGTTTGTAGTAGTATCCAAAAAATAGAGAATAAATGACAGTATGCAGCAGCATATGAACATGGGTATCGGCCCAAAGACCCAAAGGAACAGAGGGAACGAAAAGTAAAATGCTCGAAGTCCAACCGACCAAAAGAAGCTTCCTCTGTTCAAGTTTATTACAACATACTCTATAGCATCTTTTCTGTCTTTCAATGTAGGCACTGTAGCTAGAAAGCTAACCTGGGCATAGTACCTAATAGACTGCACATTGCAAAGAAAGGCAACGAGAAAACAGAGCAAGATAGCAAAGAACTTCACTGATGACATGATTGGAGTTTTATTACCGTAAACTAATTCCAAGGAGGGGGAGTTTGATTTATTGCTGACATATACACTTATTAAAGAGCTGAGAGTGATAGCAGTTGTCGCCAAAAGTGTAGATGCCATTATGTTGTTCCGTAATGTTTGAACTGCCAAAACGCCATTTTTAAGTGGATCCTGTAATAACAAGTTAATTTTGAGTTTAGAATTCAGCAGACAATTATTGGTATGCTAAACAATATTTTATTCTGTTTTGCTGAAGTACAAAAAAAAAAGGCATTGTAACTAACAAAGTCAAGAACAATGCAGAATTTCTTTACTGAACTAAGAACTTATAATTGTTAACAACTCAATCTTAGCAACTTTGATTAATAAATGTTCTTCCTATAAAGTGTCCTTAGAGGGTGTTACATACACTTGAAGCAATTGTAAGTCTCATGATTGCCCGAAGTGCAGGAAACAATGGAACGAGACAGCTAACATAAAAAGAGCCGAAGGAAAAAAAGAACATAAAAACGATCAAAATGTCATTTTGAAATGGCAGCAATTTGTTGAAGTGCAACACAACAATAGAGAATGCATACGTCCAATGAAGAGTGGTCAAGTTTCAGGAAAGAGAGCTCCATTCCTAGTTAACAATTCTTCAATATTTACAAGCTTCTTTGTGTGCTGCAAATGAACTTATTTCAATAAGAGAAACTTACAAGTCAAAAAGAAGTACGAGACTGTAGAATAGAATTGCTTTAACTTCCAACTAATTTAATTCAGAAATTCAGCTGATCTGACCTATATTTATAACTCAATCTACATATACTTAAGGAAATATTCATAACACAGGAACCACAAACTTACAGTACTAGGTTCTGCAAAATATGAATTTGACACATAAAAGCATTAGTATAGGCAAAGAACAGTTTTAAACTGAAAGGAGGTAAATTTGGGTTTGATAACTAAAGATGAGAAAGAAAAATAAGAAGAAAACTAGGTATCTGACCTACATTCGTCTGAGCAACTCCTGGCTGGAAATGCATGCACCTTACTAATGATAAAAGGCTGTTAAACATTCTGTGGAAAAATTCAATTATTTTCCCTAATCAAACCATTACACAAGTGTATTTTGACTTACCTATCATAATATTAATGAGACTCCTTTCCTAATTAAAAATCAAACAAACACTAACCCCTTTGGGGTCACTAACGATCAATCAACATAAACCATGACTGATTCCAGAGACTTCTGAAGATCAAAGAAATATGTAAAATGCAAAAGAAAATTAAAGTACCGAAACACATATAAAAGCTCATCAACAAAGAGTCAATTGAGGATTGGTTTTGGCCAAAAACATATTCCCATAGGAGCTTTATTTTTTCTCAAAACTAATCCTTTATTTCTTTTCTCCTACCTTTCACGAAAATCCTATAAGAAAAAAGACCTGATTTAAGCAGCTCTTATTCAGTAACAATATTTTAGCTTCTAGCGAAGTATAGAAACACAAGATTTATGTGGTTGAGTGGACAGTCATATATCCATGGTCCGCAAAACAAGGTTTATCAAAGAGAACGATTTTAGAGAACAAAGATAAAAAATGATACTTAAAACAACAAAGCCTTATCCTATACTTATATGAGGCCAGCTACACAGATCTTCTTCGACTGCTCAAGTGCCATTTCCTTAACCCCAATGGAGCAATTTTTTTCGAATTACTTCATTCCATAAGAAAAAGAAAACAACATATTCCTCTAAGTTTACCATTGTTTACCTGTGCTAGAAACAACGTGCCCAAATCAAACCCAAATCCTTGCAGAAAAGCAAACATTAACAAAATATGTTTTCTCTGCATTTGAACAAAATTTAAAGAGCGAATCTTAGGTGGATATTATGAAGTCCCTGAAAAACACACTTGCACTATATTTCTGTGAAAATGGGGAAGAATTGAGCTAACTAGTCATTTCAAAGCGCTTTCATTCAACCCGAGCAAGTGGAGGGTTTGAAGTAAGTGGGTTTAGAAACTTGTTAACTGAAAGACGATTTCAATATCCTTTCCTTGAAATCTGTCAATGAATCTTCGAATAATACCATAAGACTGAAAAGAACTTCTTGTCATCAAATTCCATCACCTTATCAACCTCTGGAGGAGCGTGTTCAAATAATTGTTGCTCAGACAGGCAGCCTCAAAAAACGCTTCCATTTCTGATAATAATTGTCAAATTATTCCAAAAAGATATCCAACATTCAACTAAAAAACTATTTACTCCAGATAATGCTTACATACTAGATTCAATTAATCTCTAGTCTTGAATTACAAGCAACAAAATGAAGTTCAAAAGGTTGGACGAACAAACAAGAGATATGCAGAAAAGAAGAAACCAAGTGCTAGAGGAATGCTGGACAACAGCAGAAGTGAAGTGCAGGCTGTAAGATAACAGCAGAAGTTCAATAGTTAGATAAACAGCAGAACATAGGTGATGCGGAAATCATCGAGATCGAGATTTATTTTTGTTGTTATTAGACTGATTATTTATATTTTCTATTATTGGGCTTGTAGTAACGGGTTGGCCCAAACCCTTCAAGTTAGGTTTTTGATATTTATTGGATTTTCATTGTAGTCGAATTAATGAATGATTGAATAACATTAAAGTTGGCGACTCGAACGTTTTTTCTCCCCTTCCCTATTTCTTTCCCGATTTCTTCCCCTTTTCTTCTACTACTTCTGTGCAATTCTACTTCTTCTATTGATTCTACATCAACTTTGTATAAGAGCTAAATCTGGGTCAACTACTAATTTCTTCTTCCACAAGGTTCTATGAATACCTAGCCAAAACTGAAGAAATATTTCACATGCAAATCCAATCACGACCACCATACCACCACCACAAAATCGCCACCAGTCTACTGTCAACCGAAACCCCTTTTTCTACAACCAACATACATTCAATCGAAAATAAAACAAAAAAAACAAAGAAAAATTTGCGAACACCAATTGTAACGACTCCGACAAGGAGCCCATATAAATCAAACACCTATTGCCCGACCCAATGAACCGCCGCCGCTTATACAGCCAAGTCGACCCAGTGCCTTCTCACTGACAAATTCGATTTTGCTGAATAATCTTACGTGTGAATTTACCTTCTTTATATAGTGTTACAAACAATTAAGGATACAAACAATATATGGAAATTAGGTATTATGTACAAGGAAACTACAAAATTAACCAAATTAGCTTCTAAGTAAATAATAAACTTCTAATAATATACTACTAATACCTCCCTCAAATTGATGTTGGTGAGTCCACAAGCATTACGAGAGAATTATGACAATGTCGAGTCAAGGATTTGGTGAATATATCTACAGCTTGATGAGTAGTGGAAACATGGGAAAGGGAAATGACCTTGGAATCATAGGCGTCTTGAATATAATGACAGTCCGCTTCAATATG
>CAIGRP010100494.1:0-19401 GCA_903798385.1 Fraxinus cuspidata | reverse complement strand
AAGTTAGGAGTTTTCATTGTTTGATTAGTTTTTATAGGCATTTTGTAAAAGACTTTAGCACAATCACTACACCACTCACAGACATTGTTAAGAAGAGTGTGGGATTTCATTGGAGTGATGAACATGAGCATGTGTTCAATACAATTAAGGATAGGTTGTGTAAGACACAGATTTTAGCACTTCTTAATTTTGATAAGACTTTCGAGATTGAGTGTGATGCATCGGGATTGGGTATTTGAGCAGTTTTAATGTAGGATAAAATACCGATAGCCTATTTCAGCGAAAAACTAAGTGGAGTAGCACTCAATTATTCCACCTATGACAAGGAGCTATATTCACTTGCTCGAGTGTTGGAGACATGGCAGCACTACCGTGGCCTAAAGAGTTTGTGATAAACACGGACCATGAATCATTGAAGCATTTGAGAGGTCAAAGTAAGCTAAACAAAAGGCATGCAAGGTGGATGAAATTTGTGGAGACATTCCCTTATGTCATCCGGTACAAGCAAGGTAAGGAAAATGTGGTGGCGGATGTATTGTCTTGAAGGTATGTGCTACTGACTTCTCTTAGTTCTAAATTGCTTGGTTTTGAACACATTAAGGATATGTATGTTAGTGATTTAGATTTCTCAGATATTTATGCATCATGTAATAAATGGGCTATAGATAAGTTCTTTAAACATGATGGATATTTGTTTCGAAAAAATAGGTTGCCTGTTCCTAATTGTTCAATGCGTGAGATATCAGTGAGGGAAGCACATAGTGGTGGATTGATGAGACATTTTGGGGTTAAAAAGACTTTAGAGATATTGGGGGAACATTTTTATTGGCCCAAGATGAAAAGTGATGTTGAAAACGTATGTAGTCGATAGGGGTGGGAGTGGGTTGGGTTGGGTTTGGGTGTTCCCAACCCAAACCCAACCCAACATTATCGGTTTGTTCGAAATCTAACTCAATCCAACCCATATAAATGTTGAAACCCAACCCAATTATGTGTCGGTCGGGTTGGGTTGGATTGGTCGGTTCGAAATAACTTGTCACGCAAATATTAAAATCATCCAATTTTTTGATTTAAAGTAACATTATATAGTCATCCAATATCAATAGACGTGATGGTTAAAAGAATGGAGAAAAATCATATACAAATGGTATTTTTGATTACCATGTAAGAGATGTAGTAAAAGCAGTCAATGGAAATTTTCTTAGACAACAACAATATATGACACATATGTAAACTTATGGTATACATTCCTAATCATGTTTATGAGAATTATCTAAGATGTAGACTTTTAGTTTGACAATTTTTTTTTCCTTAAATTGACGGGTCGGGTTGGGTGGTTTTTGTCGGGTTGGATGGGTTAACCCATAACCCGACCCAACCTGACCCGACCCGTTTAGACTTATCAAAAACCGAACCGAATAGAAAAATGGATAAAAACCGACCCAACTCGGTCGGGTTGGTTCGGTTCAGTCGGGTTCAGTCGGTTTTTGCCCACCCCTAGTAGTCGATGCATAACTTGTAAGTAGGCTAAATCTAATATTTTACCTCAAGGTTTGTACACACCGTTACCTACTCCTAGTGAACAATGGGTTGAAATTTCGATGGATTTTGTTTTGGGTTTACCTAGGTCTAAAAGGAACAAGATTTGATATTTGTGGTGGTAGATATGTTTAGTAAGATGGCACATTTCGTAGCATGTCATACATTGCTGACTTATTTTTTAAGGAAATAGTGCGTTTACATGGGGTACCTAAGAGCATAGTATCTGATCGGGATGTGAAATTTTTGAGTCATTTTTAGCGGGTTTTGTAGGGTAAGTTAGGTACTAAACTTATGTTTTCAATAACTTTTCGTCCACAGACCAATGGTCAGACCGAGGTAGTGTATAGGACCATGACACAACTCTTGCGCATTGTAGTCAATAAGAATTTGAAGAGTTGGGAGGAGTGTCTACCTTTTATAGAGTTTGCATATAATAGGGCCACACATTCTACTACTTTATTTTCACCATTTGAAGTTGCTTATGGTTTTAATCCACTAACACCTTTCGATTTAATACCTTTGCATGTGAGTGAACGAGGTAGCTTAGATGGTAAAAGAAAGGCCGAGTTGATGAAGTCAAGCCATGAAAAGGTAACGGCACAAATTGAGAGTAAAAACAAACACTTCTTGTCGCAAGCAAACAAGAGCCGGAGAAGCGTGACATTCGAACCGAGAGATTGGGTTTGGGTACATTTCATAAAGGAACGCTTTCCAGAACAAATGAAATCAAAATTGCAACTACGAGGGGATGGTCCATTTCAAATTTTGGAGAAAGTCAACGACAATCCATAGAGTGGACGAAATGTCAAAGTTACAGTGGAAGGGGATGATATGATCCAGGAGTCGAGCCCGACGAAGTCGAGCCCAGGACGAGACCAGTTGATTATCAAGGAAGCCCGATGACATGGTCAAGAGCAAAGTAGGTGAAAGAGGTGATGGGATTATTTGCTCAAGCTACAGTGGACGAAATGTCAAAGTTAACAAGCCATTGAACAAGTTTCATGTTGGGCTCGGGAGAAGAAACCAAATGGATTAACTTGGTTCAAGCAGCGAACAAGCAGCCTGGATGAAAATGTGCATAACTTTCAGCTTGTATGTCGGATTTTCGTCCATGAGTACAATCCGGAATTGTCAAGAAATTCCGCACAAGAAAAAAGGGGTGTCATTTTTTACACTATGCGGTCGCATAGTGTAAAATGAATGTGATCACATAGTACATTTTCGGGGTGAAATTTTTCCTTTTCCGCGAAAGTTTCCTAATTGCATTAAAATACTATTTTTGATATCTTTGTAATTTTTTAGGAATTTATTTACATCTTAACTAGGCTTTTTAGTTTTCCATATAAATAGATCTTATTCGTTTCATTTGTAAAACAAGATGATTGAGAATTAATCGAGAGGCTATTTTTCTTTCAAATCTTGTTATTCTTAAAACTTTACGAACTTATCAAGTTATTCTTGTGGTGTTCAACATCTAGTGTGGATCACGCGTTTTGTAAGCAAGAGGTCATTCAAATTCCAATTTTTTTGGTTGTTTGGTTCATTATTCTTGGTTCAAACTCTTAGCCAGATTATTTTTTGGGCTTTCTTGGAATGATCAATCTTTTGAGGGGTTGCGTAGTGATTGTTGCTACGTGGTTCTCATCATTTAGAGTCTTCATGAAGCATGGAAAGGCTCAAGGGCATGATCAGAAAGTGTCCTAACTACGATATTTAGAAATCCTTGCAAGTTCAATACTTCTACATTGAACAGCGAGTTGCCTGTAATTAGAATAAATAGTAATAATAATGTGTTGTCCTACCTGATGCTGAAGTGCATCGATCGTGACCCTTCCAAATATCCGATAAACGTTGAGGTCGGAACAGTGGAATGTGGAGATAAGTCATGCATGGTTCCAGCTGATGTACACTCCAGCGGTGTTATATTTTCATTAATGAATATGTCATCAGACATATGCAATGCAACAGATAAACTTTCAGGTCACAATGTGAGAGATGAAATCATAGTGGTCTCTGTTCCTAATGATATGCAAATATAAAAAGGAAGAATTTTCCATGATAAGAAATTTTTGAAATTGAGATTGTCTTTGTTTGCAATACAATACATGTTTGAATTCATGGTTGTTCGTTTGGATAAGAAAGAATATATTGTCGGGTGTTTACAAGAAGATTGTAATTAGATATGCAAATCTTAAAAATTGGGAAAAACAGAGATGTTTAAGATTAAGAGGGTTACAAATGGCCACACGTGCTTCGAATATAGTATTGGAATTTCATAGGTAGGTTTCAACCACATTTGTGTCATCTTGCATCAAATACAAGTACACCTCCCCACCGTTTACGAAAATAAGTCTAATTAAAATCACCGCAAGCGTATGGTTCGTTACAAGTAATAAAGTAGACTTTTGAGTCTAAGTATCGTCCCACAAGGATTGATTAGTTCTAAATCAAATTATTGTGACCTTAACCGAAATTATGACATTGAAGTTATTGTAATGAAATTATAACTAAATTAATCTAATTATGCTACGATGAATGATCTAACTAACTGAATGAAAACTATGTTGAATGTAATTTGGAGTTTTTGAATGTATGACGAATGTACTAGGATCACAAATCCCTATGTAAAATTCTTCTCTAAACCTAATTCTACACCCTGACACACGATTGTAATATTGAAGAATCAATACTTCTAAATTATTTAATAGTCTCTATTGAGTAAAATTAAACCTATTCCAATATGTCACCCAACTATATTTCTATGACGGTTGCAAACATATAAGAATGCATGAGATTTTATGAACAATTAACGATTCACATAGGACATAGCGGTATATTTCTATCTCCTATCGGACCCTATGATGATTTATATCACGTCGAACCTATTCCCCTTGTTTCGAATGCATGAAACAAGTCACCAAACTCACACAATCACGTATACAATAATCATGGAGAAAAAAAAACTCATATAAATCATTCAAATATTCAAAATGTGTTTTTGATTGTCAAGAGTGTAAAACTAAGAATTGAAAATCATATTACATAATTCATCTAACCCTAGTACATAATTAATTTAGCCTAGCATCGTAGAACAAAGAAAATGAGAAAAATCAATGAAGAACGACATCACCAATTTTGATTCTTGAATTTAATTTTCGCATCATGATGTTATTCTCCTTGTTTGTGCCTCATTTTCTCTCTTAAAACCTTCAAAATCTCTATCTCTTAACTTCTGGATAGCTCTAGGGTTTAAATATGCATCCTTTAATTTGTTTTTGAAAGTGTTTTAGTCAAAATAGGAAACCAGAAAATTCGCCTTTTTTTTTTGTACTATGCGACCGCATAGTACACTTCTATGCGGTCACATAATAGTGTTGGGGTGCATCTTTATTTTTGCTGGAGGTCTCTATGCGACCACATAGCTTTTTAAGCTATGCAACCGTAAAGAGATATTACTTTACAACTCTTGCGGTTTAGTCCTCAAACTTCGTTACTCCAATCTCGACCTCTTTTCCTATGTTTTCTTCATCCAATATCTTATTCCTATGCTCAACTAGTCCTCGACATCTTCACGTCTCCACTCTCTCTTTCGGGTTATCTTTCGATTATTTTCACATTGGTCCCTGAATTTTGATTTTCTTTGATTTTAGTAATTTTTCCTTTTTCTCCTAATTTCCGTCGTTCTCATCATTGTTGTCCTACAAAACACAAATTACATCGAATTAAGGTATATTCTACATATTTATTGACAATTATCATGTTTGTGCATACTGCTCTTGCTTCACTCTGAAATAAATGTATGACGTTGGTTTTTAAACTTACACATCAGTCATTTGTCATATTGCTCTTGCTTCTCTCTGCCTGCGATGGAAGGTACGCTCAATTTCTAGATCAACTGGAATCAAGTCATCGTCAAGTGACCTTCGCATACAAGATCTGAAAAAGAATCACAAGTAGCACTTAGATAGTTTACTAAAGAGAAAAAATACTAACTAAAACACAAATAATGAAAACTGAAAATAAAATTCGAATTAGTGACAAAATAAAAAGAATTTAACTAAAACTCAATCCCCGAAAATGACGCCAAAAAAATGTTCACGAAAATAAGTCTAATTAAAATCACCAAAAGTGTACAGTTCGTTACAAGTAATAAAGTGGACTTTTTGAGTCCAAGTATCGTCCCACAAGGATTGATTGTTCAAATTCAAATTATTATGATCTTAGCCGAAATTATGAAATTGAAGTGTTGTTGTAATGAAATTGTAACTAAATTAATCGAATTATGCTATGATGAATCCAACTAACTGAATGCAAATGATGTTGAATGTAATTTGGAGTTTTCGAAAGTATGATGAATGTATTAGGATCGCGAATCCTTATGTAATATTCTTCTCTAAACCTAATTCTATACTCTGACAAATGATTGTAATATTGAAGAATCAATGCTCCTATATTATTTAATAGTCTATTTTACGTAAAATTAAACCTATTCCAATATGTCACCCGACTATATTTCTATGACGGATGCAAACATGCAAACATGCATGAATATATGAGATTTTATAAATAGTTAACGATTCATATAAGCCAGAGCGGTATATTTCTATCCCCTATCGGACCCTATGATGATTTATATCATATCAAACATATTCATTTTCTTTCGAATGCATGAAACAAGCCACCAAACTCACATAATTACATATACAATAATCATGGAGAAAAAAAACTCATATAAATCATTCAAATATTCAAAACGTGTTTTTGATTGTCAAGAGTGTAATACTAAGAATTGAAATCATATTACATAATTCATCTAACCCTAGTAAAGAATTAATTTAGCCTAGCATGGTAGAACAAAGAAAATCATAAAAATCAATGAAGAACGACATCACCAATTTCCATTCTTTAATTAAATCTTTGCATCGTAATGTTATTCTCCTTGTGTGTGCATCCTTTTCTCTCTTAAAACCTTCAAAATCTCTCTCTTCCAACTTCTAGATGGTCCCACGATTTATTTTCGAAAGTGTTTCAATCAAAATAGGAAACCAGAAAATTCGCCAATTTTTTGTACTACGCAGTCGCATAGAAGTGTTGGGGTGCATATTTTTTTTTTTGTTGGAGGTCTCTATGCGACCGCATAGCTTTTTAAGCTATGCAACCACATAGAGATATTACTTTACAACTCTTGCGATTTAGTCCTCAAATTTCATCGCTCCAAACTCGACCTATTTTCTCATCTCTTCTTCATCCAATGTGTTATTCCCATGCTTAATTAGTCCTCGAGATCTTTAAGTCTCCAATCCATCTTTCGGGTTATCTTTCGATTATTTGCACATTGGTCCCTAAACTTTGGTTTTCTTTCATTTTAGTCCTTTTTTTGTCTTTTTCTCCTAATTTCCACCATACTCTTCATTGTTGTCCTGCAAAATACAAATTACTATTGACAATTATCATGTTTGTGAACAAAAGTTAGTGTGTAAAACACACTTTTCACCCACGAACCATATATACTCCAAACGATATACGTAATGACATGTTACAAAGATATGTAGTTTCTTTGAATTATGTAAAGCCTTGGAGATCTCGGGAAAAAAACATTGAAGATGCTTAGGGGAATCTTATAGATTCTTTCATGAACATACCAAGCTTCTTTTATATACTTCATCAAACATGACTGGAGCTTGATGGTCACTATAGATTCAAATACTAGTTCATGGCCCTAGGTGCATCAATTAGAGGCTGGAAACACTGTAGGCATGTGATTGTAGTTGATGGAATGTATTTGAATAGACACTGTGGTGGTATACTTTTCACGGCATGTACACAAGATGCTAATAACAGTATATTCAAACTTGCATTTGGAATTAGAGATAACGAGAACGATATGTCTTGGTTGTGGTATTTTTAAAACTTGAAGAATGCGTATGGAAATAGGGATGACTTGTGTTTTGTATCAGATCACCACAACAGTATCAAGAATACGGTTGAAAAAGTATATGCAGGGACCTGTCATGGGATTTGTTCATATCATCTCCTACATAACCTGAAATCACATTATGAAAAATTAGGTCACAACATAATGCATGCTTTCAATTCAGCAGTCCGTACATATACACTGTCTGAATTCGAATATAATATGCAACAGATGGCTTTAATAAATCATAAGATTACTGATTACCTAGTAATGTGTTAATTTCAAGCAAAATTTAAATTCTAATAGAGGTCACAAATGTCTGATGTAACATTATTCAAAATTTATTCTTTCTTGTAGGTTGAAGTAGGACCTAAAAAGTGGTCAGATTTCACATGTCAGCTAACAGATACTCAACAATGACATTAAATATAGTAAAGTCAGTGAATGCGGTCACAAAGGCAGCCAATAACTAACCCATTGTAGCTTTATTAAAGTCATTGCGACAAACTATACAATCTTGGTTCTACAAACATAGGGACACATCGCATGACACTTTTACAAAATTGTAGGGCAAATACGAAATTCCTTCGAGAAATGCGTACTGATTTGAGATATCTAAGGGTAAGATTGATATCCGTGACTTGAATCTCATATTTGTGACCTCATTAATATAAGTGAATTAACGATCATTATTTACAAGTGTTTCCTGCATATCACACCATGTTTTCCGTAAGTGGTGAATGCTCATCTTTCATCGTCGATATAGAAAAACATACATGTACATGTAGGATGTTTTGAGTAGATCAGTTACAATGTCCATGAGCATTGGTTGTCATTGCAATGATGAAGATGGATCCATATGATTATTGTTCATACTATTATTCAATAGAGGTATACATGAGTGCGTACCATGACATTATATTTCCAATTGGAAATCCAAGTGACTGGAGAGTGCCTGATGAGGTGAAAGACATAATTGCTTTAGCACCTAACCAAGAAAGAAGTTCAGGAAGACCCGCACAAAAGAGAAAGAGATCATCATATGAAGGAAAAATAACTATCAAATGTGGATGTTGTGGACAAAATGGTCACAACCGTAGGTCGTGCAGCAACTTAGTTCCATTAAGTAAAAAAATTTCATAGTTACATGCGAACAATACGATGTCAATTGATGCTACACATTGATAGTAGTTATAGTATTCAAGATCGTAGTTATAGTTGTGGATATTGTTAGGCATATCATGTAAATTTACGTTATTCGTTCAAATAATATTTATTCAGACTCCATAAGACTTGACATTTGAGAACTGATGTGAGTTTTGTAGGTTTGGTAATGATTTTGTGACATGATATTCATGTAATTGTGACTTAGATCGATTTATGACCTATTGCCAATAACATGTGACTTGTAAACACTATGTTACATCAAGAAAATAATCTGTAACCAGCACACATTACTAAACTGTGATATTTAAACACTTATAATAGTGATCTCTGACATGTTGACACTAAACATTTATAATATTGTTCTGTGGCATGTTAACATTTATTTTGTGACATCGACTCTAGCATAACGAAATGTAATAGACATAAGTAGTGAAATACGATTTCATAACATCATAAACATTCATAAACTTCAAATGTAATCATTGTTACAAAATGATATCTTGGTGGCCTTCTTCATTTCATGATGCTTATAAAGTAGTGCAGCTATATCCAGTCATGCTTTGGCAGCATCAAAATCCTTTGGCATGGATTCAAATTCATTATGAAGAATGTATTCAACATATTTGATCACAAATATGTCGCAATCATGGCTGAAAAGCAAGAAAGTCAATTCATTAGTTTTTACATTGAAATGGTGGTCACAAAATGAATATTTCTTTAGTCAAATAACATGTTAAAATGATTGTCACAAACATACCCATTTTCCTGTTGTCGTCCCTAATAACCTAGAGCAAGCCTCAACTCTTGGGAATATCGTCTGAATTTCTATTCCATATTCCAATTGCATTTATCAAATGGAGGATGATTTTCAAATATGGTTCAATTCCTCGTTTCACACTTGCATCCGTGAAAGTTCTCCTAGCTAAATTGAATATAAGCTCGAACCTTAATATCAAGCAACTCCAAAATCCAATGAGCCTTGTTTATAGGCAAAATGGGCATAAAGACTTGGTCCACTTCAATCCATGGACTGCTCAATGGTATTCTGACTTCAGTGATATTATATATCAGCCATGTCTCTATGAGTAGAACATTTGGATCCTTTATGAATTTGGGATATATGTTCTTGATCATGGCCTAAAAGTATGAGTCAGTTTTGGTAGCCTTCAACTTGACATTCTTGTCATAACGTGCTAGTTGACGAATGTAATAGAAGCATGCATCCATTTGCTGTCACCATAGAAAATAATTAGCACTGATTAGTCTTCGGGATTTATAAGAACAATGATGTTTGTGTATGATATGTGACCTGACCATAATGTGTGTGACTTGTGTATATGGTTTGTGACCCATGGTATATGACTCGCGAGTAATGAACAATGATGTTTGATGTTGATATGTGACCTTAGCACGTGTTCTGTGACTGTATTGAATTTATGTAACCTGACCATAATGTCTGTAACTTGTATACATGGTATGTGACCTATGGTATATGACTTGTGACTAACAAACATTGATGTTTGTATATTATATGTGACATGTCCATGTGTTCTGTTACCTCTATGAAATTAATGTGCTTGACCATAATATCTGTGATTTGTATGTACAGTATGTGACCTACGGTATGTGATATAGTACAAATGCTATGATACATACATAGAATGATATGTAATATTCACATATCGAGTTGGTCAACAACGCTTCTGGAGAAATGAGTTCATGCCACAATTTTTGTGGCCTACGATAAATGTGTCAATGTAAAAATGGGGCTTAATTGACATCGTCAGCATCTTTGAATTTTTCCTATAAAAAGAATCAAATAATAAATTGGTTATCCTTATTTGCAATGGGTTTATGTTGTAGTTCACAAAATAATGTCATACGTAGTTGTTTGTTGGTTTGTAATCTCTATGGAACTAACTTTGAAATGTCCAACATCAACATCATCTGTATGCTGATTGTAGTATCGAAAAACTATAACACTCTTAGAACCCTTGGAACCCTTGCTTTGATTCCCTTCGTTAGAAACAAAAGGGGACTGTAATATTCTTGTCGGTCTAGAGACACGCTTCAACAGTAGATCGGATGTGGTTGCAGAAGTGGGTGATACCTATAATGTAGTGAAGTATTACACACTAGTTAATTATGTAACCTATGAGAGGTAAAATATAATATCTGTGCGTAAATGTATGAGAGGTAAAATATAATATCTGTGCGTAAATGAGTTTTTTTAACCAGAAACCTCATAATATTCACATTCTGTGTCCTTCACTACATGGGCAATTATAACATCAACTTATTCTTGAACTTGTTTTGATTGAACCAATTGTGACCTAATGTTGCCAACGTTTGGAGTAGGTTGGGTAGAACCATTCCCCAAATCAAATGACGACGCTTTGAACGTTATTGCGAATAATTACTTCTCAAGGTACAACTTACCTTTCACTTTCTTGTCAAGAGTTTCTTCAACATATTTCCACTACAATGGCACATTTATGTATAAAAAGTCAAAAAGTAAAAATGAATATGTCAAACTTTGGTAGTAGAATGAAAATACTTCTTCCTGAATGTTTTTAGCTCCGTCATTTGGCAAATCACTTTTTTCTTTGAATAAGTTCGGAATCTGATCCATAGAGCTTGAAATCATTGAAGTCACAGAGTCAGAAAGAAAGTTCATTTTCGACTTCATCTCCAACAAGTCTGACTTGATTTCTCCTTGCATACAAACAATTTGTGATTTCTGTCAGCCGTTATTGATGATAAATGTGCCTTGACATCATTCATTTGCATGGAGAGCTCCTTATTTTTCATTTGGAGTTCACTGATTTCATTTTCCAAACTATCCAACACCTATGAAATTTGACATACATCAATGATATGAATAATAAAAGGTATTGAGGTATAAGAATCATGTGTGACACAACACATTTGTCTGTGACCTTGAAAACTATGGCATGTGACCAATGCTTCTATATTTGTGACCTGTCTAAATAACATGTGCTAAATTCACAACGGTATGTCACAAAAACATATGTACATGTGAAGTATGTCAACAACAATAAAATATGAACTTGTATGAAACATTTGTGACCAATTCATATTCAGTTGTGTCTTCAATGAAGTGTCGCGTGACCTCATTTTAAAATGCATATGAAAGAGAAAACTATGAAACTTGACCTACAATTAACATGCATATTTGAAATTCATAACATGAACACGAATAAAAAAAAAAACTCAAATATGATAAATCAATAAAACATAACAACACTTTAAAATTAAAGATAGCAACTTACATTGGATCCATGTACATGTGCTACCGAAGCAGATGGACCCTCATCCACCGGTGAATGAATGTGCGTGGTGTGTGGCTCGATCAGAGGATCCATCGAAGTACGAACAAAAAATGATGTCCTCTATCTTCACAGAGGTAGATCAACAAAATCATCATCCTCATCTTCGATATCACTGGAATGGCCCATCCGTTCATCAGTAATCATAAGAATGCGTGGATTGGACTTGTTGATAGGTTGCTGGATCTTTGAACTTTTGCTGGCACATGATAGCGATGGAGCTTTGAACTTCTGTTGTGGTGTGTTATATGAAACACTTTCCATGTATGGCTTCATCATCTCCATTTCAGACGGATTGATGTCTTGTACTTGCAGCTATAAATAAATGAAAACCGTTGTCATGAAACCCATTACTGTGACATGTATACTGATTGCAGAACTTAAATTGTGACTGCATAAAGTAATGTGTTGTGACCTGATAACGAGAACTGTTACATGTCTTACAAGTCGATGAGTACTATGAAATGTGACCTGTGACTAAGCAATGTGAAATGTGACTATGCAATGTGACATGTGACAATGAAATGAAAAATATAATATGAAATATGACCTGTGACTATGCAAGGTGAAATGTTACATGTCTTACAAATCGATGAGATCTATGCAATGTGATTTTTCCTTCAACTGTGTAATATGAAATGTAACATGTGACTCTATTAGGTTAACTGTGACTCATTTGTAACTTGTCTACGTAATGCACAAATGAAATGAAAATTTACATCTAGGTCAAAGAACACATCTTCTTCAAGTTTAACACCAGATGGCAGTGTATTTGATCTCCAATTCAAGATACGTGGGCAGCTCCTCCGAATCCTAGAAGTTACAGTCCCATCTAGCCGTGGAATAGACTCATAAATCCAAACTTGGAAGGTAATTAGAAATCATTTGAGTCTATAATGAGAATTTCTATTACTCAAACCATCATTCAATGAGTTTATGGAAATATCGAACAAATCTTTCGCCCATGGAAACATGTTCATAACATCAAAATCTTCAACAAGAGCAAACAAATAGTTCTCAACAACCTTCTTGTACGAGGTCGAGAAAAGATAGGATGTTATCAAATAAAGAATCTCAATCCTAACCACATCATGATTGTCTTCATTCGTTAAACCAAGGAAGATGTCTCTAACATCTTCATTTGTCACTTAAGTTCAAGTGTCCAAAATATTTGTCCTTAATTCTGGACTGTGCATTTTGAAGACTTCTCGTTACATCATGTCCTTGGTACCTAATTCCCGAGACCAGACAGAACCCTAGACTCCTAGCGCTTGATGCTCAGCAATGAGCATAAATTTACATTCATGGATTTCCTTTAAGGCCTTAAGGACAACTGGGTCCTTTTATTAAGTAATATGTGTCTGTCATTTAATGATAGGTTTCTAACTGATTTTTTATGCATCATGTTTAGTCATTAGCTGACTTGTCTTGTATTTATTGATTTTGAAGTCACACTTTAAATTCTTAATCACATGTGTTTTAATAATGACCTCTGCTAACGTGGAATTCGAAGGAGGGTGGTTCGTCCCTTATCCTACAAGCCTTTAGGCTTTAAATTAAGTAACCTCGCGTATAATATTATTTTATTGTAAAATATGTGGTTGAAGAAAAAGAAAAAAGAAATATTTTGAAAATAATAAGAATCAAATAAGAGCTTAATAGTGCAACAAATAAAAATCGTAATAACATTATATCTAATCTTGTAGAAAAATGATATGTCTTCTTTGAGTCATTGGTCAACATGTTTGGATCGGACTCCAACAAGGATACAAGTAGTGCTATTTGAAGTTTCAATTATTATACTACCCCGATTCTAGTCAATATTTCACTACCACTCAACCGTTCAATACTTGAGAACTAGACTTAATTTTACAGAGGATAATTAGGCATGTTACATTAAAATAAAAAAAATAATTAGAATAATACACTCAAGCTTAATTATATCTTTAATCACTATATTAATTACGTTATGCTTATTCGAAAACACAAACGGAAAAACCCTTCCTCGAATCTAAATTTTTTCACTTCTTAAAAGTGTTATTATTAATTTTTTTTTTCATTTCATACAGTATTTTACTTACAATTATCCATTTTGAGTGAATTGAAAATCTATTAGAAATTTGCAATGCGACCATGATAAATATGTCATGGACGATGTTTAAATATCGAAAATTATCTTGCATAAATTATTGAATGCAAAACCATGACTATTAGTTTTTCTTTTTTCTTTTTCATTTCCTAAACAATATCAATATAAAAATTTATGAAGTTTAAACCATGATTATTAAGTTCATTTCTTGATTAATTTTAAACTCGAAAGACGTATTTCAAAGTTTTTCGTGAATACTTCAGAAAGTTAACAAAACCCTCACCCTACAAGTGAAGAAACATATCCCTTAAACAAGTCAAAAGAGGAATTAAAAAAAAACTAATTTTTTATTCAAAAAAATGACATATACATATACTTTGAAATCCAAAACTTTGTTGTCGAATTTAGCTTCTGTAAAAAGATAAGGATACACCAATTGTTTTATTGATGTGATTGCATACAAACGACAATAATACATTGTTTCTTGCAAAAACTTAAAAGTAGTAATACTAAAATATCTTATAGAAGTCATTATACTCAAAAGTGACTTGATACTTATTGACAGTTAACTCCTTCAAAAAATGAACAATTACCTTCATAATACTTCAAAAAATGAACAATTACCTTCATAATAGATGAAGACATTAATGTCCACTAATTCATATGCAAAACAAATAAAGTGTTATATCATGTCACTTTTTAATATAAAACAAATTTTGAATTCATATTCATATTTTAAATTTTCACGAAAACCATGTATGCGTTTCTTTAATTGGTCTAAAAAGAATTCTAATAAGATAACTAGTATGGGACTTTCTTTAAAAATTGTGACATGCCATATCACTTTTAAATTCCATCTTCTTAATTCATACACAAAGACAAATATTTTTTTGGCTAAGTTTTATTTATTAAAAAGTGACAGCATGTTCTACCACTTTTTGAATTAATGTCACACAAGCAATTTCTAATAGAACAATACATTTTATTGCTATGATTTTAATTTGCTTATTCAAACTTTTTTAGAAATTAATTTATTTTGTAATGTGTAAAATGTAAATTAAGTTTTCATGATAGAGAAAATGACATTGTACATTACTTTTTAATTAAAAATAATATCACCTTTTAATTAAAAAGTGATTTAATTCAAAATAATGTCATTTTTTAACTTAAAAAAATAATAATGACATTACTTGTCACTTTTTAATAAAAATGTCTTACTTAACTTTATATAGTATTTTTTGCTTTCAAAAGATACTTGATTTTAATGGTATTCCTGTAAGTTACCCTTTTACTAATGCAACCATAATGCACTAACCTCCCGTCCCTTCCCTTGAGCCCAAGTCCATTTGTTTTAAGCCCGATTAATATAAGATTTTGTGGAAATTACATTGATCCAAATTTTTTAAAATTTAATTTCAAATTTCAAATATTATGTTTATTATTTCAAATGTACGATATTTACATAAATAATAAATAAATATAAAGTATGTATATATTTACCATATTTGAGTTCCGTGTATCTTGGAAACATAAAGAAGTGATATACATAAAACTCTCTAATATAAATGCGAAGAACCCTTCCACATTAAATCTCCATTTCACCCATGAAAATCACGATCGTCTTCTCCATAAATGGAATAGCGGTGTTCTCCATTTCACCTAAAAAAAACCCACTATCTTCTTCCCCCATTATCATATTGTGATTTCAGCAGAAAAACCCTTCCAAGTTAAACTTTCATTTCATCCACAAAACCCACGATTGTATTCTTTTCAAATTGAATAGCAGTCTTCTCCATTTTATCTATAAACCCATTTTCTTCTTCCCTATTATCACATTATGACCTCGGCATACTCGTTGAACGGTTTTCACAATTTTTTCAAAAAATACCGACATTGAAAATGGTTTTAACAAGGAGCAATGATCCAAAAGCTGAGAAAAGATAGGTGAGAAATCTAGAACAAAAGTAGAGAAAAGAAAAATGATGAAAGGAAGTAAAGATGCGATGCCTAAACCAGTCGCAAAACCCCTACTAAAATCGTGAAATACTAGTGTTCAAAAAAATAATTTATCTTTATCTGATTTTGTTATTTGGAAATGCATATTTAACATATGTTAGGTGTGAATGGTTTGGGTAGTCATACAATGTTATAATTTGTGAACCATTTTGTGAAAAATCCGATTGGAGCATATTCTGTGCTACGTTTGTTTGAAAATTTAAAATCAATTATTTATCTGATTTAGGTAATGGGAAAATTGTATTTCACATTTGTTGGGTGTTTATGGTTTGGGTAGTCACACATACTTTAGACGTTGTGACCTTGTTGTGACCCCATTTTTACTATTATTTGCAATCCATTATGTGCTTGTGAAATGTCTATAGTTCTATGATGAATCACGAGATTTAAATAAGCTTATATTTATGTATAATCCGTGACCTTAGTTATATGTGACCTAATTAGTGTCTGTAATAAACTAATTTCATGCGACATGCTTCTTGTGTGATAAGAATGCATGTACAAGTATCAAAATACTGATGTAGGCTTTTCATGTTTATCATATGTTGCAGGAATGGGAGTATATAATACCAAAGGCTATATGGTTTCTTGGTAAAATTACCAAGAATGCAATCAAGCACGTACTGTCAAATTTTACATCAAAGTTCAACTATGAATAAAAATAGATACTAGCTAGTACTTGTTTATCCTATTTCTTGGATTATAGTGAAATAGTTGTTCAATTTCAGCTAATCCATTATTTTCTACTAGAGAGGTGAAGCAACCGAACAAAAAGAAGATGTGGTCTATAATTGCTGGTAAGTATCTGCGATTTTCTTTGCCTGAAGAGAAAATCCTAACTAGGTGAGTGGCCTTTGTTGATTATAATTTTTGTGATCAACAAATTGGAATCGTTTATGAAAAACAAAACAAAGATAACAACGAACCAAAATTAAGATATCAATGAAATCTACAAAAACGATGAGTCAAGCAGAGGTAAATCCAAAGGAAGTGAAGGTGCTGGAGATTTGAAGGGAAGAACACAAAGATAATCTAGCCAACGGTGATATAAATCGAAAGCGATAGCGTGAAGAAATGCTGATTATGCTGTAGGCCAATCTTCACCCAACGTTGTTGCATACAAAAGAAAATGTCAACAGCAAAGACCATAAAAGAGATGGCCGAAAGCCCTAAGGCATTAACAATAGAAAATGCCTCTCTACATGTAAAATCCTAAAATCCAAAAGTAATATACAAGGAGAATTTGGTGAAAATGACGTAGATTCTATGACCAGTTTCTTTAGTAAGAACGACAACAACATCCAGGTATCAATAACCTATAATAATTTACCTGAAAAGAGGTGAAAAGATCTTCAGAGAAATAAATCAACTACATTTGATAGGCTTGTAGAGAATTCATTTCTCATAATAATAGAGACAACCAACATCATCGCCGTGAAAGTAGAAGAAAAGAAAGGTCGGTAAACTCTTTATGTAATACTCTTCTATATGAGGAATATGAAGATCAGCCTACGGAATCGTACGAGTTAGGTAATGATGATGGACATTTTTCATTTTAAAAGGATATTAAGGAGGTTCAATTCCGAATAATTTCATTTGTGTTGTTATAGTGGGAAGGGTAATTCGATACTACTTATTCGAGTACACGACTCAAATTAAGTAAATATTATGGTTTCTATTTAACACATACGATCCTACTGTTGCGTTTTTTTATATCGCAAATGTACGATATCGTAATAAGTAATATAATAGACCTTTGAGTCCGAATTATCATTCCCACGAGGACTATACTTTATGACTTAATCTAATTTTTCTAACTCCAATTTGACAAAAGCAAGTAAATATTTATGATGATTGTAATTATTTTTTCTAACTACTTTTAGCTAATTGAAAATATAAATTTTTTTGCATATAACGGATAATTGGAGAAACAAATATGAAATGAATATTAGGGCATAACAATTTCATTTATTGATTACCTTTATTCTTAATTCAAGATTTATAACCTAATGTAGCGTTCGATCGAATTCTTCTATTATATTCAATTTACTCTTCTCGAGTTCTCATTAATCCTATTTAACTAATTAAATTCCATATCTCTATGTGAATCAATTTTAATGAAAAGAAATACTGTCTCTAAGAATTCAAATTATGACCGCAATAATCAATATAGGTATCTCTACATGTTATACTAATTTACCGAATTTTATTATATGGTATACATCTCAAACTCATCTCTTGATTCGTAAGAAACTCACATAATCATCAAATTATTAATCAGATAATTTAATGCATTAAACTTATAATAAAAATAAACACATTAATAAATAAATTACATAAATCTTGAATAAAAAAAATAAAGGATCATAAGTCGATTAAATTATTTTCCCTAATATAAAAATTAGTTATTCATACTGTCAAAATAAAAACGCGCAAAAGTAGAAAAATATCACAAAAATTTGATGAAACGTGAAAATTTTTGGTATTTACAGCTCCTTTTCTTTTCTTCTTTTCTTTTCTTTTTTTTTTTTCATCCTTTTCTTTCTTTCCCCCTTTTTTTTTCCTATTGACTCTTCTTTCTTTTTTTCATTTTCCTCTTTCTTCCTTCTTTCTCTTTTTAATTTCCCACGTGAGTATTTTTTCCTTCTGTCCCTGCCTTTTTGCCTTTGTACGTGTATGTATATTATATATATATATATATATATACACATAGATTTAATTTGGGCCTCAATTAAAATTTTCAATACAAGTCTATTGATACCCGTTTAATTCCAATCCATCTAATATATAATTTCTCTCCAAGAAATTCATCTTTCAATTTTGCCATTTTTGCATTCTTTTCTCCAATTCTTCATTAAACATAATTTTTTACCTACAAAACACAATATAACATAAATTAAATAGAATTTATTCCAAAAGACAATAAAATATCATGATTTAGGGTCACAAATAAGTATATAAAATACATTTATCACACTCTCAAACTTGAATCTTTGTTTGTATTCAAACAAAATTAAATACTAACAAACACACAAACAAGCAATTCTAATTACCTAATTGGTGGCCAGTCAATGAAGTAAAGCAACAAGATTTAGCTAGCTAAATTGACTTTTTATCTCGAAATTGAAATCATAATATCAAATCTATGCACAACTTCAAAATCACAACACAAAAATTAAAATCCACTTTTCCAATGTAAAAATCAACGTCAGTGTGTCTGAAGAATTAAGCATAGCATTATGAATTCATAAGTTGTTTCAATTCCCGACCCTCAATGGTCAAATATGTTCTTTCATCACTCGTAAAATTCACACACCTCCAAA
>CAIGRP010100474.1:0-12925 GCA_903798385.1 Fraxinus cuspidata | reverse complement strand
GAAAACAAGAGTTAAACCCAATTTTATTGGGTTTGACTTGATGAATCCTTATACTGTTCGTTGTTAGATCTAATGGAAAATCTAATGCAACTATGTCCTCGACAACTATTACGTGTTAAATTTAATTTTTGTTTATCCCTATCTGTACCGACAATTAGGATTTTATATAAATTTTATAGTGGCCGGTCTATTGCAACTCTCCTCCTTTTATTTGGGCTTGAGACCGACTAGGAAAAAGACAGGCGGAGTTCAAAATTTTGTTGATCTTGAATGACCTAAAAAGATTGTGGTAAGATAAGTTTAAAATACATTACGAATTAAGATAGATGGTATTAGTTCGATTCCAAAGAATTGAAGGGTCATTCCAATAATCTAAGGGTCCATTTGATTCAAAAATGGAATTTGGGTGGAAAGAAAATGATTTGCAGGGAATTGAATTGCCTAGAATTTGTTTTACTGAGAATTGTCAATTAATTGTGTTTGATTGGTATAATTTTTCACCTGAAAAATGTTGAAATTTATAATCTTTTGGTGTTCGTTTGACTTTATTTTTCATGAAATGGTCAATTAAAGGGATATAATTTCTTACAATTTGGGATATAATTTGTTTGGATTGCAAAAAAAAAAAAAAATGGAAAAGTTTTGGTGTTCGTTTGGNAAAATTGTCAATTAAAGGGATATAATTTCTTACAATTGAGGATATAATTTGTTTGGATTGCCAAAAAAAAAAAAAAAATGGAAAATTTTTAGTGTTCGTTTGACTTTGTTTTACATGAAAATTGTCAATTAAATATGTAATTTGTTTTTTAACAATTGGCGATATAATTTGTTTTTATTAACAAAAAAAAAAAAAAAAGCAAACAAAAAAAAAAAAGATGGAATTTCAATTCCCACCTAAAAGGTGGGAATTTCAATTCAACTAAAACCAAGAAAACTAGCAAATGTGGAAAATCAATTCCAGAGAAAAAAAAGTATCATCAAACATGACAAAAATAGGAAATTGAATTTCAATTCCAACTTTCTTGGAAAATAATGGCCTATCAAACAGGCCCTAAGTTTCTAAGATGTCATCGTACGATAACAAAGTACAATAAATCTTATTTATGTGAAGAAGGGTGGAAAAAATTTATTCTTGGTACTATTTTAGCTTATTTGGTTCTTGAAATATCGGCCATTAACAAGGGATTCTAATAGAAGGAAAATAAGCAAAGTAAGGCATATACTTTGGCGAAAATTCACAGTGTCCAATACTTCAACGAATTATAGTAATATGCCTTCACTGAATCATCAATTTATGCCTCAAGGATTTAGGCATGGAGAAAATATGCTCCCCACCGTTAATATAAGGGAATTTGCATGGAATCATAATCCAGAATCATATGCTTAGAATCATCTTCATATATTTTGGAAGCTTAATGTATACTATTTTAGTATTATACATGGCACTACAATATTGAACTGCCTAATCTGATTCTGCAGAAGCTTCTTTGCTTGCTTCTTCTATGTTAAAAAAAATAAAAAAACAAAGGTAAATGATTGGCTAAATTTTTGCTCGTATATCTATATCACTTTGCTAAAGTTTTTATTAGAGGTTACATTTTAGGAAATAGATAGCAGTCGGTATTAAAGATATTTGGTTATATAAGGGGATGAAAGTAAAAGGGTTTTTCTTTCTTTGGAATAGGGGCGGAACCACGAGAGTAGAGTTATAGGGGCAAATTTCACAAAATATTAATTGTGAGAGAAATATTCAAAATTATTAGGATTTTTTTTTGTTTGAAAATCTTGTGTAAAATCTATTGCAAAATTTTGGATTTCAAGTGTGGAGGCAACGGACCCCACTACCTCCATTGTAGATCCGCCCATGCTTTGGTATGTAAACTGAGTTTGCCATGGTAGATCTCCATGCGTATCTCTTCAATATAAATATATACAATCAACTCAATCATGAAAGACTAGGATAAATGAAGCAAAAGGCGGTATAAAGTGGGCTATTAGCTACTACTAACATATACTTAACCGTAAACCAGTAAGAAATATATTTTGTATGTCCTATTTGTTACAATAGTTCATCATTGTAGTAAAACAATTTAATGTCCAAGATCAATTATTTTTTAAAAAAATAAGATACAATGAAAAAAAACATAAATTTATTTCTCCGTCATCAGTATTATCAAAACTGTATTTAGAATAATTTAACTTTTGTAACGCAGATTCATCGGACTGTGTGAACATATGTTAAGTATGGAAATATGAAAGAGGTTGATGACTTGATAGCAAGGAAGCCAATAACTATATTCAAGTAAACTGTTGAAAACAAATTTATTTTCATAAAAAAAATCACTTGGAAGTGAGAAAGATAATGTCATTTATTATTATGATAATAGAATATGAATGATGTAGCAATATATGTGGAATAATAGCATTTAACATTCAATTTTTATGAGAGAGAGGAGATGAGAGAGAGAAATATGAGGAATAATTGGTTCTCACTATCATCGATATTTCATCATGATGATGATAAATTACATTACGAGTGAGAAATAATTTTGCCTATGCACATGCCAATATTTAGCCCCCGTTTGGTTGGGATTAAAATCCCAAGTCAATGTAAACAATTAATTTTAACCACACATTTTATGATATCCACAACTTTTCAACCACATATATCATCAACTTATATCAAAATTTACTAAAAATCTGATTTTAATCTTTACCAGGCTTAATAGAGATTTGTGCACAAATTGCTGGCAAAGATCATATTGTTACCCTCCCATTGGTGCAGAAAATATCTATGTTCCTAATCTCAGAATATTTATATATATAATGAAGCCAATGAAGTAATTAGTGAATGGATGAAAGGGGAAAAATATATAGGTGGGGTAGCTTATGAGGGCGCACAGAGGAAAAATTGGCATCCTATTCACAGCATGATTCTTAAAAATTGTCTTTGGTTCTATGGACTAAAAGTCGTGGATTTCTTAGCCTCCGAGGCACCTTTTTCTTTTCTAGTAATTGAACTCTATTATGTATCAAACTAAATGTTTTGTCAATTGAAAATGGTAACGAATAAGGTTCGACTACATAGTCAGGGTAAAAGGTATTTATGTCTACCAACTCATCAAAATAATTTAAGTCATTATTAAAGTTTTTATATCAAACTAACGATATATATATATGTGTGTGCATACGTGTGTGTGTGTGACCTAGCACGTCAAAGCACACTTCAGAGGCATAGAATTGTCTAATTTCTTGGTCAAAATCTCGAAGTAATACGTATCCGTGAGATACTGAGAACATAGTATGGATAAACTCCATTCAATATAGTGTTTTGCGAATTCTCCCTATAGCTGAATATCATTTATTAAGTGGGCATCTAATGTGACCAAAAAAATTAATATTAGTCGTTTTCATTAAAGTCTTTGAACTTTCATGTTAGCTATTGCTCGTGCGAAACCCGCAAGCCTATTAGATCGTTAACAAGTAATAGAATTGATGAGTTGAGAGTATCGTTCATAGGGAATAAATTCAATTCAAGCGTATTAGTTTTTAATTAAATTTAAAGTGAGCCAACAAAAGAAATTTATGATTGATAACTATTCGAAATTAATCTACGAAAACTTGTAAAAATCGAGTTTTTATTTATATGGAATGAGTGTATTGGAATAGGAATCCACTTATTATTATTATTATTATTATTATTATTATTATTATTATTATTATTATTATTATTATTATTATTATTATTATTATTATCCTATTTTCACTTATTNAAACTTGTAAAAATCGAGTTTTTATTTATATGGAATGAGTGTATTGGAATAGGAATCCACTTATTATTATTATTATTATTATTATTATTATTATTATTATTATTATTATTATTATTATTATTATTATTATTTATTTATTTATTTATTTATTTATTTATTTATTTCAATTCTCAATTATGTAGCTAGTATCATTCATGCATTCTTCACAATTAATAATTCTATTGTAATTAATTTTTTTTCCAGATAAATTAATTCTATTATAGTCACGACCCGAATCTATTCCTAGTCCGAATTCGAATGAATAGAATGCATTCAATTTCACAATTATCTCAAGATTGCACACGTGATAAACATTATTCATAACATATATTGCAAATATGTTAAACAAGTAGTGTTCTAGATCTATTGTGAGCCTCCAAGCACTACAACAAGAAACTATATATTTAATTGGTGATCAAACAATCAAATAATAAAATTATACATGGAAGATTCATCAAGAAAAACAAGAATTTAATTAACTACTTGTTTTAAATTAAAAATAAATAATAAAAGGTTTCATCTTCATCCAATATATGAGAAGAATTAGCATAGCATGTTTTTATGTAAATTATACAAAACAGATTTGGAAAAACATCAACCCGAAATTGTAAACAATGAATGGAAAATGAAAAATCAATTTCTTCTTCGTTAATCTTCAACCCGGGCTTTGAATCTCTAATATCTTGTGTTAATTTCCTTTGAATCTTGTGCTAGCCTCCTTCTTGTGGTAAAAATAGGGTTTTGATATGATGTTTTGTTCTGACAGTCTCCCTGTAGGTCAAATAGTAGGTTGAATTTGATTTCCATAAAACTTTTGATTAAATTAGGAAGTTGGGTCGTTCAGGCCTAGAAATGGCCCCTGGGCGTGCATAGGCATAACCACCCCGTGAGCTCCATTGAGCTAAATGGCTCTCGAGTTAGGGAAAATAGGGTATAGCGCGCACGCAAGTTCACTTCGGTTCGTCTTTGAGCAACTTTCAGTATTTTAGTCATAACTTTCTCTAGAGATATCCGATTGATATGATTCAGAATGTGTTGAAAATATCATTCAAAGAGCTACAATTCTTATAGGCTATAATTTTTCCAATTTGAACATTTTCTATCCAAAAAATGGGTCTTAAGTTGATGCTAAAAGTTCGGAGCATAACTTCTTCGCCTGGAAATTGATTTATGACTGTATTTCACTCATTTGACCTCCAATTGATCATATATGACCTTCAATTGTCTTTTTGTGATCCGAATAAACTATTTGATGTGATGTGATCCATGATACGAGAGCAAGTCCGAGAAAAGATCCATTGATCATTGAAGAAGGATAGATCGCGAGCGAAGCGAGTCAAGAAGGCTATGAAATTGCTTGCTCAAGCTACGATGTATGAAATATTGATCACAACAAGCAACAAGACAAGTTTCACGTGGGGAATGGAAGTTGAAACGAAATGGAGCAACGTGATTCAAGCAATGGACAAAGAAACTTAAGGTGACAACTATGCGGCCGCAAAGTTGTCTAGGGCATGCTACCAAAGCCAAGGAGGATAATTTTATTTGGTCTATGCGACCACATAGACTTATGTTATGCGGCCACATAGTTGATTCCCGATTGTGAATTTTTCAAATTTCGCGTAATCTTCTATTTAAGTTAAAACTCTATTTTGTGATATATTTTCCTTTTTTTTTTTGCTTAATTTCATTTTCTAGCTAGATTTTATGGTTTCCTATAATTGGAACTCATTATATTTATTGTAAAACACACAATTATTGAGAGATTATTGCAAGACATTATTACTTTCTTCTTGTTCTTCATTCAATTAATTCTAAACTTATCAAGATTATTTTCTTGTGATGTTCAAACAAATCGATTGAGATTATTGAGTCTTGTAATCATTGGGTCAACATATTGTCGGCGATTGGTTCATTGGTTTAGTATTTTTAATCAAGTTTAAACGTTGATTTCTTGACTTTCTTGGGTTGAATCAATCTTGTGTATGTTTCATATCTGTTATTGCTACGTGGGTTTGCATCAGTTGGTATCAGAGCAATGTTCCAAAAAATCAATGTTATATCCTATTTATTTGTCCTTTTTGTTTGAATCTTTTGTTGTTCATTCTTCGTGTTTTTCGCGTTCTTCATTTTTTTGAGTCTCAAATCCATAAAATACAAAAATAAAGTTTTTAAAACTTGTTTGTGTGTTAATATAGCATCCAAATCAATTTTTGTTTCTTTTGCTGGTATTTAGTTGAATTTTTTAGAAAAAAAACGAAAAAATTCAGAAAGTTGCTAGCAACAACGTCCAATTTCCATTTTGTCGGAGTCAAAAAAATTCAAATTCAAAAGTGTCCGATTCAAATTCAAGAAACACCTTCTGGATTATTCCCTTAGTGTTCCATTCAAAGTTACAATTCCTACTTCTTGAGTCATTGTAGCGTCAAATTTTTCTTACTCAAATCTTTGTTTAAAATTCTACTCGAATTAATTCTTTGAAGCACTTGCAAGAAAGCGTAGAGTTAAAAAAGGCAAGAGTGGTGAAACTAATAGAGTGAAAAAACTAATTTGAGTGATACACGAGTGCATACTCATGAGGCAAATATTAAATTAGAATTATAATGTCGGATAGAGACGACCCTACTTCAAGCAAAAATAATAATCAAGTCAACATGTCGAATGAGGTGATACGACGATTCGAAATGTTGTTTGAGGATGTGAGAGACGAATTAGATCGGCAAGACACATTACTTGCTAACTTACGCAGGGAACAACCTGAAGATATTCCTAACACAAGGAGGCAAGGAAGGCAGGATCATCGAGCGAATTTTGCTAGTGAATGAGAAGTGGATAGTGACATTTATGAGGATGCGTTGGTAGATGTCGAGTTAGGAAAGATGAGAGATAGATGAGCTAGGCATGAAAGGAGGGGTAGAGATTTTGTTGGAGATGGTGTTGATAGAAGTATGGGCAATATCAAAATGACAATTCCTTCATTCAAATGAATGAGTGATCTGAAAGCATACTTAGAATATGAAAAGAAAGTAAGGTTGATAATTGATTGCTACAACTACTCGGAAGAAAAGAAGGTATAGATTGTGATACTTGAATTTACAGATTATACTATCATTTGGTGGGATCAAGTAATAACATCTATGAGGAGGAATCGCGAGGCCTATTTATACATGGGAAGAATTTAAGGCTATCATAAGGAAGAGGTTCGCACCTAATCATTATTATTTGAAGCTTAATAAAAAATTGCAAAGCCTCTACCAATGTTCTAGCAGTGTGGAGGATTATCACAAGAAGATGAAGATGGGGATGATTAGAGCAAATGTTGAAGAGAATAGAGAGGCCACCATGACCCAGTTTTTGAATGGTTTGATTAGGGAAATAACTATTGTGGTAGATTTGCAACATTATGTGGAGTTGGGAAGACATGCTATATGTGGTTATGAAGGTGGAATGGAAATTGAAGAGGAATTGGACAACTAGATATTCATCAGGTTCTAACTCTTATTGAAAATCAAAGTGGGATAATAATTAAGGTGATGGGGCTGCTTCAAAAGGTAGGACTAAGCTACCAAATGGAAGAGAAGAAGTTGCTAGCAAAACTACACCCAAGGTAGATTCCCAACCCTCTAAGAATCAGGACATCAAATGCTTCAGGTACTTGGGGTCGGGACACGTTGCTTTTCAATGTCCAAACAAAAGGGCGATGATCTTGCACGACAATGGAAAAGTAGTGAGTGATAGTGAGGGTGAATATGATGACATCCTGAAATTGGAAGATGCTAGCAATGGTGAGGAAGTGGAGTATGTAGTGGGAGAGCTATTGGTTACACGGCGAGCTCTTAGTGCTCAAATCAAAGTAGTTGACTTGGAGCAACAAAAGGAAAACATATTTCATACAAAAGCTACGTCAACAACAAGGTATGTAGTATGATTATTGATGGGATAGTTGTACCAATGTGGCTAGCACAACACTTGTTAAAAATTTGGGATTAACTATGCTAAAACATCCTAGGCCTTACAAATTGCAATGGTTGAATGAATGTGGAGAGGTTAAGATGAATAAGAGAGTGTTGGTGAGTTTCTCAATTGAGAGATATCATGATGAATTGATGTATGATGTAGTTCCTATGTATGCCAGGCATATTTTGTTGCGAAGGTCTTGGTAATATGATAGAAATATGATTCATGAAGAGTATAAAAATAGGTACTGCTTTACTAAAGATGGAAATTTTATTATTCTAATGCTGTTGACTGTTGACACCACAACAAGTGTATAAAGATCAAATCAAGTTGAAAAGTTTCATAACAAGATAGAAAAAAAGAAAACACTGAGGTGACTAAAAGTGAGAAAAAAGAGTAGAGCCACAAGAGAGGAAAGAAAATTAATCTTGTAAGTGGAGAGAAAAGTTGAAAGTGAATTTCTTTACAAAAGGGAGTGAGTTGAAGAGGGCGGTACTTGAGACCTATGATCTTGTTGGTTTATAAGGAGTAATTTCCCAATCTTGTGAAATCTAGTACACTACTCCATAGTTTGACTATTTCTTTGTTGTAGGAATTCGAAGACGTATTCCCTGAGGATATGCCTAGTGGTCTACCACCAATTCGAGGTATTAAACATCAAATTGACTTCGTACCTGCAGCAGTCATTCCAAACAAGCCGGCTGATCGGAGTAATCCCGAGGAGACAAAAGAACTTAAAAGGCAAGTGGAAGATTTATTGAGTAAATGGTATGTGAGGGAGAGTATGAGTCCATGTGCCATGCCAGTGCTACTTGTGCCAAAAAAAGATGGAAACTGAAGAAAGTATGTCAACTGTAGGGTCATCATCAATATAACGGAATAATATCGTCATCATATTCCTAGGTTAGATGATATGTTAGATGAATTACATGGATCATGCATATTTAGTAAAATTGACATTAAAAGTGTTATCATCAGATTAGGATGAGGGAAAGAAATGAATGAAAAAATCGCTTTTAAAACTAAATATGGGTTGTATGAATGGTTAGTTAGGCCATTTGGACTTGCTAATGCATCTAACACATTTATGAGATTAATGAATCATGTTCTATGTGCATTTATAATTAAATTCATAGTAGTTTACTTTGATGACATTTTGGTGTATAGTAAGGATCTAAATGAACATATATGACATTTGAGATGTGTGCTTGAGGTCTTAAGACAAGAACAACTTTATGCAAACTTTGAAAAGTGCACATTTTGCATGGAAAAAGTTTTTTTTCTTAGTTATGTCGTTAGTGCTAAGGGTATTGAAGTGGATGACGAGAAAATCAAAGCCATCAAGGAGTAGCCAACACCTAAAAGCATAATTGAGGTAATAAGCTTCCATGGGTTAGCTAGCTTTTATAGGCGTTTTGTTAAAGACTTTAGCACACTTGCCACACTACTCACGGAGATTATAAAGAAAAGTGTAGGATTTCATTGGGGCATTGAACAAGAACATGCTTTTAATACTATTAATAATAGGTTGTATACAATACCGATTTTATCATTACCTAACTTTAATAATACTTTTGAGATTGAATGTGATGCCTCAGGAATCGGTATTGGAGCTGTTTTAATGCAGAAATGAAGACTAATTGCTTACTTTAGTGAAAAGTTAAGCGGAGCATCTCTCTACTATCCTACATATGAAAATGAGTTGTATGCACTTGTTCAAGCTTTGGAGACATGGCAGCACCATCTATGGCCAATGGAGTTCGTGATTCACACCATGAGTCCTTAAAATATTTAAGGGGTCAAGGTAAGCTAAGCAAGAGACATGAAAGGTGGATGAAGTTCATCGAGACATTTCTTTATGTTATTCGGTACAAACAAGGAAAAGAAAATGTGGTAGCAAATGCTTTACCAAGAAGGTGCGTGCTTTTAATTTCTTTAGGTGCCAAGTTGCTATGATTTGAATATATTAAGGACATGTATGCTAATGATCCAGTCTCTAATATATATGAATCATGTGATAAGGGTAATGTGGATAGATTTTTTAGGCATGATGGGTGTTTATTTCGAGAAAATAAATCATGTGTTTCTAAATGTTCAATTAAAGAATTATTAATACATGAAGCACATAGTGAAGGTCTAATAGGTCATTTTGGGGTTAAGAAGACCTTAGAGATGTTAGGTAAACATTTTTATTGGCCTAAGATGAAAGTTAATATTGATCAAGTTTATAGTAGATACATCACTTGTAAAAAGACTAAATCTAAGGTTTTACTTTAGGGTTTATATACATCATTACTTGTTCCTAGTGAACCTTGAGTTGATGTGTCTATGAATTTTGTATTGGGTTTATCTAGGACTAAGAAAGGAAAAAATTATATATTTGTGGTAGTAGATAGATTAAGTAAGATGCCACATTTTATTCCATGTCATAAAACTAATGATGCCACCAATATTGCGAATTTATTATGTAAGGAAGTAGTGTGCTTACATAGGATTCCTAGAAGCATTGTATAAGACATGGATGTTAAATTCCTTAGTCACTTTTGAATAATTTTGTGGAATAATTTGGGAACCAAGCTATTGTTTTCTACTACTTGTCACTTACAAATAGATGGAAATAGATGGGAAAACTAAGGTAATTAATATGATTATGATATAATTGTTATGCACCATAGTTAACAAAAACTTGAAGAGTTGGGAGGAGTGTTTACCTTTCGTAGAATTTGCATATAATAGGGTCACGCATTCTATTACTTCTTACTCACCTTTTGAGATTGTATATGGTTTTAATCCACTAACACTTTTGGATTTAATTCATTTACCTGTGAATGAAAGGGGTAGCTTAGATGGAAAAAAGAAGGCGACTTGGTGAAATCACTCCATGAAAAGGTAAGGTTGCAAATTGAGAAGAGAAATGAGCATTATGCTTCTCAAGCAAATAAGAAACGAAAGCAAACTACATTTTAACCAGGATATTTGGTTTTGGGTACACTTGAGGGAAGATTGCTTTCCAGAATAAAGAAATCGAAGTTGCGGCCACGAGGCGATGGTCTATTCCAAGTCCTTGAAAAGATCAATGGCAATGCCTACAAATTAGATCTTTCAGGTTAGTATAATATTTCGGCTACATTTAATGTCTCTGGTCTTTCTCTCTTTGATGCGGCTACAGATTCGAGGTCGAATCATTTCGAAGAGGGAAGGGATGATGTGATCCATGATACGAGAGTAAGTCCGTACAATGATACATTGATCGTTGAAGGAGGACCAATGACTATGTCGTGATCGAAGCGAGTCAAGGAGGCTATGAATTTGCTTGCTTAAGCTACGGTGGACGAAACATTGATCACAACAAGCAACGTGACAAGTTTCATGCTAGGCATGGAAGTTGAAACGAAGTGGAGCAACTTGATTCAAGCAATGGACGGAGAAATAGTTGATTCTCAGCCGCGAATTTTTCAAATTTAGTGTAATCTTCTGTTTAAGTTAAAACTCTATTTTGTGATATCTTTTGCTATTTTTTTGCTTAACTCCCTTTTTTAGATAGATTTTATGGGTTTCCTATAAATAAGACTCATTATATTCATTGTAAAACACACAATTATTGAGAGATTATTGTAAGGCATTATTGTTTTCTTCTTGTTCTTCATCCAATTAATTTTAAATTTATTAAGATTATTTTCTTGTGGTGTTCAAACAAATCCAGTAAGATTCTTGAGTCTTGTAATCACTGGGTCAACATATTGTCGGCGATTGTGTTGGTTCATTGGTTCAATATTTTTGAATCAAGTTTAAACGTTGATTTCTTGACTTTTTTGGGTTGAATCAATCTTGTGTAGGTTTCGTAGTTGTTATTGCTACGTGGGTTCGCCTCATGATGTTTCCACTTTGGTCACCAAACTTTTGATTTCCTACGTTTTCGCACCTCTTTGTTCCTTTCTTCCAAACCACCATTGTATTGAGTTTAACCTAACAAAACATAATTAACACAAAATTAAGCTATAACTCATCCAAATTACCAACGGATACTCTAATTTAATGACCTAAATAAGTGTAGAAAATACACTTATAAGCTATTATTTGGTAACTTTGACATGGGCATTGAAAAATTAATATATTAAGAAAAAGGAGAAATTAAGAACAATAAAGCCTTTTGACTCGACAATTAGACAATCTTTGATAGTGATCGAACAGTAAAAAAAACGTGAAACTTGAGCGACTTGATTAATGAAACATGTTTTCGTCTCGAAATGAACTTTAAAAGGTTGACAACAGACAAATTAGTTGTTGAACTACATAAAAAATAGACAGATGCAAAATTCTTTTAGTAGAAATCATGCATTTAATTCAAAGAATTACAACTATTGCAAGATTATGCTGGTTTATACCTTGTGTCAGGTACTGTTTAAAAGCTAATTAATTGCTTTTGTCCCTGTCAATACTTAAAACTGAAAGGTTACCCTACTTTCTTCAAACGCCTTGCATGTACAATATATGAAACTGGGTTCTTTCTTAGTCCTCAATGGCACATGTATAACAAAGACATGATCACATGTCATTCTTCGATTTCCAATGAACTCGGGACAAATTCCCGAGTCGAAACAGCAAGATCTTAGCTCATTCTTGGTAGATAATATTTAAAACTCATTTTTCTTCAAATTTATTTAAACTACATGTTCTTTCAGTAAAATAATTTTGAATTGGACGTGTAACTTTTCTTTTTAACCACACATCAACATCAAACAGGCCCCAAGTATAACCTTAGTATGTGTCGTATCCTGTGCCATACGAGCTCGACAGGCTAAAAAAATATGTGTATGAATTAATTGTATTTGTTTAGTCCATTACTGTACAATTCACCTCATTGAAGAGGGAATATTACATGCGCATAAGGAAAGAGGGAGAAGAAAACAATTCGCGAATCTTTGAATCATCTATCAAAGATGGCGCCTTCAGTTTTCCACGTATGTAACATAGAGAGAGAGAGAGTTTTCCCACTCTCGTTTTATTTAAATTCACCCGTTTTAAGAGTTTTTTGTACCCAGATGTCGGCAGAGAAGTCACCAAATCTGGCATCAGTTTAATAATTTTCCGGCGAATCAAACCATTAAGTGGAATGAGCATAAGATTAGACAAGCTGCAAAGGGTATTATAGAATG
>CAIGRP010100464.1:0-36358 GCA_903798385.1 Fraxinus cuspidata | reverse complement strand
CCTCTATCACTTCTTAGAGTCTTTATTTTCTTACTTAGGTGATTTTCAACTTCATTTTTATATACCTTAAACATATGAAATGCTTCATATTTATGCTTAATCAAATAAACATATGTATATCTAGAGTAATCATCAATTTAAGTAATGAAATACCTATTACATCCTCTAGTTAACATGCCATTCAATTCACATATGTCAGTATGAATTAATTTTAAAATACTAGATTTCCTATTAACACTTTGATATGGCTTTTTAGTGATTTTAGATTCTATATAAGTTTGACATTTAAATGCATCATTTTCAATGTATGAAATTAAGTCACATTTCAACATCCTTTTCGTAGTACTTTTACCTATGTGTCCTAATCTAGCATGCCATAATATAATGAATCAACAAAATAAGCAAAATCAACTNATATAAGTTTGACATTTAAATGCATCATTTTCATTGTATGAAATTAAGTCACATTTCAACATCTTTTTCATATTAAAAGATTTGTCAACGATACAAAGTTTGACAATTCCTTCACAAGAAGAGCATTTTCCAACAAATTTCCCATTTAGGGATAGTATAAGTTTGCCGGATTCATAAACACATTTTATGCCGAGTTTTCCTAAGAGATTTTCACTAACTAAGTTCCTATTCATATCAGGAACATGTAGTACATTTCTTAAGGTAACAGTTTTGCCGGAAGTGAAGATGATATCCACATTTTCTTTTCCAAATACCTTGGATCAAACCTCTTTAACCATCTGAATCTCTTATTCTCCATCAACTTCATAATAAGTCTTGAATAAGGACTTATCATATGATACATGTACTGTTGCACACGTATCATACCACCAACAGGGAACCTTTCCTTTGATATCATTGATTTCGTTTACAGTGGCCACAATGTTGTTTTCTTTGATGGAGTTTACTTTTCCTTCGGAGTTGTTTCTTTTTCGGTATCGACATTCATTCTTTCGTATAATGTCCAGATTTTCCACACACGAAACAACCACCTTTGGTCTTTTTCTTGAAATTGTCAAAGTTCCTTGAAGGCTTTCTCTTATTGAATTTAGTAGAAGGCTCGGTCTTCTCCACATTATTGGCTTTTGAAGTGCCTTTATAAGAATTATCATTCTTATCTCTTTCCCTTGACTCTTTCTCAATTCGGAGATGTATTTCCAATTGTTCCAAAGAATAGTTTTTGGAACTATGCATTATTTTCTTCCACTATCATTTCCAAGTTGTGGGAAGTTTAGCAGTGATTGCTCCCAATTGGAAAGTTTTCGAAATCTCAATTTGATTGCTTTCAACTTATTGACAAGCACTTACAATTCATGAATTTGGAGAAGAATGGGGATATTCTCTAGAAATTTGAAATCGAAGTACCTTGAGATTAAAAGTTTCTTAGTGCCTTCTTCTTCAATTTTTATACTTACTCTCCAAAGCATTCCAGATTTCCTTTGCCGATGTCGTGTTGTTGTAGAGATCATATAACCGGTCCAATAATGCATTCAAAATGTGACCGCGACATATGAGTTCATCTTTTTGGCGTTTTTATCTTTCGGAACTCACTGCATCGGTTTCTCCATTTGTTGGCTCTGGTAGAGGCGCCAATTCCGGATCAAGTATGTAAAAAATCTTTAACGACGTTAGTAGAAACTTCTGTTTATCTTGCCATCTTGTGAAATTCATTCCATCAAAGCGATACAACCGTACAAGGTCTTGATTCATCAACTTGATCATTGCCATAGTGCTTTCGTTCTCCATCGCAAGATATAGTTTGAGAATATCAGGAAATTTGATGATTTCCACTTAAGGGATCAGAGAACAAAGCAACAAATCAAAATCAGAAAAATGAAAACCACAATGAAAGCAACGAACCAAACACGAAACCAGGAAATGGATTTGAAAACGAACACCAATGGCTTGAACACGATATCGCTATCCTCAAACCATATTCGTCCCCTCTTGGATTGAAATAATGCTTGTAGGTATTAAGGCAAATGGTTTACAGGATTTAAACAAGCCCTGTAAAGGATTAACACTCAAGCAATAAGTATAATTCTCAAAAACTCAAAAACTCAAGAAGAAAGTATAGATTTCTATATTTTGGAATGATTTCTTTTCTCAAAATGTGGCTATAGTTTTTTGTACGTTTTATTAATCACAAACTACTTATATATAGCCTAGAATTAATGCCATACAAATTGGTACCAAAAAACTCTCCAAAAGCCACCAAAATTTGAACAAACGGTCAAATAATGGCCACTTTTTTCTTCTATGCAGTCGCATAGGCTAATCATATGCATGCGACCGCATGGTTGATTTCATACCGAGGTCATCAATCCCGGTATAGACCTATGCGACCGCATAGTCCCTTGTATGTGGCTCCAAATTTCATTTCCACTCTACATCATTCCATGTTCGAATTCTATTAATTTTTTAAGAACATTTCAACAGAATTCAATTTTAACAAGAGTAAGATAACTAAACTTTACACTTGTCTTTGGTGCAAAAACTGAGAAATATAAATTGGAGGCATTGAGTTTGGGAGTTACTATGGTGACAATGACTTAATGGACTGTTCAAAGCAAAAATGTGAAGTTTGTTAAGAATGTTTGGAAGACAAGAATCAAAGCTAAGCAACCACGAAAAACAATACATTCTATATCAATTTGTCACTTTTTCTCACCTTTTTTTTTTTTTTTACTTTTTGTCACTTTTTTTTGAATATTTGTTACTTTATTTAATAGCTTCCAAATTCAAGTTTATATGCTAGTTAATAAATTCACTTTATTGAATATTTATCACTTTTTTTAAAATATTTGTTATTTTATTGAATAGATTCCAAATTCAAGTTTATATACTAGTTAATAAATTCATTTTATTGAATATTTGTCACCTTTTCACTTTTTGACACTTTTTTTGAGATTTTTTCACTTTTTTAAGTTTGTCATTTTTTTAAATATTTATTACTTTTTTTTTTATCAAAGAAGTGACATTTACATTTTAACAAAAGCCATTTGTGCATTCTATTGGAATAACAATTTCAATTATTTTGTCACTTTTATATTCATTATCTTGTTCCCATTTGTCTCCGAAACAAATAAAGACGTTACAAATTCTCATATTATTTACCCAAATTAATTGTCACTTTTTTGAATGTTTGTCATTTTTTTTTTAATTTTTGTCACTTTTCCTATTAATTGTTAATTTTTTTGTCACTTTTTTAGTGACAAACATTACTTTTTAATAAAAATGATATTGTATGTACTTTTTAATAATAATAAAAAAAAGTGACTTGACTTTACTTGTGTGTCACTTTTTAATAAAAAAAGTGATACTTAACTTTACACAGCAATTTTTACTTCCAAAAGATTTTTCATATGATTTTTCAAGTGATCGTTACTTTTATGGATATTTTTGTAAATTGCCCTTATTATAACCTCATGGTTGATGGGCTAAAAAATATCGTCACTATTAGTCGATCAACCAATGAGCCTAAAATAGGTTGTGCGGGCTTCTATATGATATTTTAACGAGGTAGGTTCCCCAAGCCCAGTTTGACACTACAACCAGACGCAATCTTTAGAATTGAGAATAATCCTTAAATTAACTTGGAAAAAAATTAACGTGCAAATTTCTTATATAAATATAAATACAATATCAATTTCAGAGTACTTTTAGTATGATAGATAAATGGTTTGATTCCACTAATGGCTGCTGAAACTTTGCTCTTAGTGTCACTTGACTGTTGAATTTTAATTTGTTTCAAATTCAAGTTTAACTTGCAAAAGTATTAATGCTACTCATTCAGTATAATATCGAACTTTTAATTGAAAGTACTATGATTTCAATTAAATCCTACAAGTTGATACACAAACGCGAAAATGTTCAATTGAAAAATGGGTTGGCGATTTGAATGCAATATTTTATAAAGTTTGACTATGAGTGTTAAAGTTCATTGTTCCATGTGACACTAAGTGCAATGTATAGTTATTAGTGAAATTATCCTATTGTACAACAGCTATAGCAAGAATACCATTTAGCTACTTTATTAATCCAACCCAACACAATGTGCCTTTTATTAATAATTGGGTTCGAAGGTCCGAATCTAAGGACCCAAAGCATTTGGTTCAATCAACAACCCCATCAAAAAAAAAAAAATCCAAAAAAATCCAAAAAAATCTTCTTCCGTTTCCAGATTTTAGGGGTAGTTTTATTAAATTTTCTTTCCATGGCTTTATTTATAAGCCATACAGTAATAGTAGATGGGTTGTCTGCGGCAGTGCTTACATACATACATTTTTGGATCCATAATAACGGCTATTTTTCACTGTTTAAAGGTTGGGATTTGGGAATGTGATTAAAGGCAACCATCATTTCCGTTTTCCTTTATTTTCTTGTTCTGGGTTATCATTTGCTGTTTAGTTTCGCTTGCTGAGTGAAGAAACCCACAAAAAATGAACCACGATGATGCCAAGTAAGTTGAGTTTTTCTTTGTTTTAGGGCAGTGGATTAATGGGTTGGCCTTGGGTTTGTGTTGATTTTTTTATGCGTTAATACTGAGTACTGCAAAATGCTGCCGATTTTTCATTTTTTTTTTATAGCGGAAATTCACTTGCAATGGATTGTGAAGGATTGAAATGCTGATAAAAATGCTTGATTTTGTGTTATACTTTTACAAGTTTGCTGTGATTCTGCTTGAATTGAGTGTGTAAATTAATATGATGCAGTGAATTGTAATATGTTTTCTTTTCTTTTCCTTTTTTTTTTTTTGGGGGGGGTGGGGTGGGTGGGGGTTTGTTATGCACTTATTTTTTATTTTTTGTCTGTTCATTTTTTTTCTAAGGTATTAAGTATTATAAAAATAACAAAATGTTAAAATACAAACTACAAGAATTGCATGGCATTTTCTTGATTTTGGGTGTCTGGATGGCCTGTTCATTTTATGGTTTGAAACTTTGGATCTTTTTATTGGTTTATCGATTATCAAACGGAGCTTATATATCACTCCTATGGCTTGAATATATATCAGTATTTGTACATTTTCTTTTCGATTTAATTCCTGTCACTGTAAATTGCTTTTAAACTTTGACCTTTCTGTATTAATTGCTTATAATGTCAAAATGTAACAGCAACACGTGGGATTGGCAAAGTCAGAATTATATTCTTGAAGATAATACCTATATTGGTAAGTCTTACACTGGTCTTCAAGTTCAGGGCCATAATAGTATGTTTAACGAAGTGAGGCTGTTGATGTTGAACTTTTCATGCTTTGTGGAGCAGATATGTCTAAATGCCTATTGAATGGAGCGAACCAAAATGAAGATTTCTCTTATATCTTTGGGGATGAAGCTACTCCAGTTAAGGCTTGCGGAGATTTGGCTTACCATGTGACCAACTATGGTAGATTATTACTTCCTTATAAATTTATGGCTGTTTCGTTACCCATTTGTCACTTATTCTTAGCTTGCATTGTCAATCTTTTTCGTGATGAAAATTAACTGTTTATCTTGAAAATACTTCAAAGATGTATGTACAAGTCGTGGAAACATTCAAATACATCTTTATACAGGCGACAAAGGTAACATTAAAATATTGTTTTTTTTTTTTGGGACAAGTGATTCTGAGCATATAGATGAATCTCCACTATTTACCAAATCTTATACCTGCTAAACAATGTTATATGTATTTACCTTTGTTTGGTATGTACTTCCTATTTAATATTAAGTCTTCGCTATGTAAACTCATCTTGAAAGTCACTTGACTGCATGAACTGCAGTAACTGCAGGCAAAGATTTAGAGAAATACAGGGAGCCTTCTTCACAAGTAAAAAGGCGTCGTATGCTACAGTTTGAGTCTGAGGTTCTGGATGCACCCTTTTGCAATGACGAGGCATTTTTGAGATCACAGGTTGGTGTCAAGTTACTCTTTTCCCTTGGAACATATGCCTAGGATCATGTAATTTTCGTTTAACATTTCTACTTGCATAAAGGATCTTGTATTATAGGATTGAATTGGTGCTATTCTAATACTTCCATTGCTTTCCAAGTAATACCATGTCATCTATAATAGGATTGATTGATGCAATACTTCCATTGCATTACAAGAAACACAATATCATCTATCTCACTTTGCTCATTAAGCACTTTGTAGTTTTAGTCATTTCTAGTTGATTTCCCTTTTCCATGTTGTGAAACTTTATTAGTCCATGAGTAAAGTATCCTGTTGGTATTTTTACACCTGCATTGTGTTTTAAGTAGACAAAGTGATGGATCGAATAGTGTGAGGGAAAAAGATTCATATAACTAGACCCAAATTTGTTGAAAGCAAGGCATAGTTCGTTTTTCTGTTCTTAGTACGAGTTTCCTAGTTGTGATGTAATTTTGCAAAATTCTGCTGAATCTAGATCGTCTTACAGAACAATATTATTGAATATTTCCAGCACCACAGCCTTCATTTAAATAGTTGGGGCCTTCAGTCTCATCATCCAAATAATGGCAAAACATCAACCGAGTCCCAGCCTGGTTTGAATTCTCCTTTGAATGATTCGACTTGAAAAGTATAGTATGCCAGTAGCATTAAAGATTTCCAATTTTGGCCTGGGCTTGATTGCTCATCTCACCTCTTGGGACTTTTCTAGCCTTCAACATCTGTTCTCCCCTGTTGTTATTTTTTGCCTGTGCCTTGCCCCATTTCAGGAGACCAATCATTTAAGGTCCATAATTTGCCTGGTGGGCATCAACCTGCATTTCCCATTTCCGTCCATGATGGAATCCTTGGTTTACAACCTGGAGTTTTGGCACAAATTATATCCAAAAGTACTATTCAAGTTTAAGTTACGGATTTGTCTTTACCCATTATTCTCTCTTTCTCCAAAAGCATGGCTAAAACATCAATTCTCCCTTACATATTGGTCAGTTTAACATGGATGAAGCTCCTCTAACTCCTTTCAATCTTCTTTGAATATTTTGATACAAGTGATTAACAAGAGCATCCAAATTCAACTACAGAAGGGGTTAAGAATGAAGTGGAGCGTCCTAATTAAAAATTTACCTAGATCACAATAGTGTTGATATGATTGTGTGTTTTCTCTTTATACTTTCACCAAAGTGATAATTCTGGTGCTCCTATTGACCACGTTTTCTGACATTATTTTTGCTATGATTGTCGTTCTCTCTTTATCCTTTCACCAAAGTGAGCAATGCATTGGTTCTCCAAGTGACCCGTTTCTGAATGATGAGTTCTCTAGCATCGCTAAATGTGCTAATAGGCAATGGTTAAAATTCTCTCTTTTTCCATGTTTAGGAGACCCAGGATTCACTTGAAGAGGCTATGTCTGAAATGTCACAGTGGGTTGCTGGATTTGCAGGTTTGTTTCTTGTAATTTTTTTCTTTGAAATAAAGTTGGACCAGATTTATCATTTATGTACATGATTCCAACTAAGAATTATGACTTTCTTCTTCGGAAGGCGCGTCTGCTTCCAGTAACGAGTGCTTGGATCCGGCATCTGAAGGATGGATTTCGGATTGCTTTAGTGATGCTGAGATGCATTTCAACACCGACAATCTGTATGTTTTTTTTTTCATCCTTTTGCCTTCAGATTCCTCATTTTCTTGTGAAGACTAGTTATTCTGACTAGTTTGTTGTGGGAAACAGTAGTAGTGCATCTGGGGCATCTGATGTTCAAATTGACATTACAGGCATGTCAAAATATTCTCCATTAATATGGCATGTTTCTGTTATTGCTTTCTATTCTTCAACTATGTTCATTGCCCCCTTTTAAAAATGGATACTGTTCTATTGCAGAGTTGTGCAACACCCCTCCTGAATATCAAAATAATATAGTTCAAAAACAACCAGTTCGAACTCGTGAAAATGTTGTTCTCAGAGGTAATTTGTCTTTATTATTTCACTCAGGCGTCATCCTTGATAATGTGGGAAGTCCTAGTATTTCGAGTATATGACATTATTCTGATTTTTACTTAATGGTTACTGTTATACTGGCTTGCTTTGTAAATGAACTCGTATGTTCCTCTCTCTTTCTCCTTTTCTTTTCTTCATTTTTTGTTTTGCCCGTCAAATGATCAGGTAGGAAATCATATATTCGGAGTCCTCCAAAGTTGGCTTCTGCAGTCGTGTACCCATTTGCCTTCGTTAAACCATGTGGTATGCATGGAGACCTGACTTTGAAGGACATAAACCTAAGGATCCATACTCCACCTTCAATCCCAGAGAAAAAAGATCCTTCTCTCTCTTATCCCACATCTGCAATTACCGGGAAGCCTGTGGTCGGGAAAACTAAGATTCGCACTGAGGGTGGAAAAGGCAGCATTACAATTATGAGAACCAAAGGATAACTAGGCGGGGCAAATATTCTCGTTAAGTTTGTATTAATCCTGTGTCTCTATTGTTCAAGCGTAAATGCTAAATATCTGGTCAATATGTTGTCCCATATGATTTTCTGAGTTGGTCTTTAAACGTGATCGAGCAGGATTTAGTAGTCTTCAGGATCTTGATACCTCTTTTGGTTTAGAAAAGGAAAGAACAACATTGTTCCTAATTTCATTGTGCAAGGCTGTATCTATTTGGTGATATCTTTTTATTTTTTGACTCCAGTGAATGTAATCCCTCTGCCTTCTTGTGCTGGGACTTGAATGTTATTGTCTACTTGAATTTTGGGTAAATTTCTTCTGAACTTTCAGCGAATCTTTATTTTGTCTCAATTGAATATCTGAACTTCAATTTAAAAATCAGTAATCACATTGATTTGTCAGATGTTAATGTACTGCCAAGTATTAGTGAGCTTAAGGAGAAAGTTTTAAATAAATTGATATCTGTTTTTATATTATTCTAATGCTTATTAGTTCTTACCTAAAGCCAGCTTGGATTCATAGCATTAACAACCACTTTTGGATCATTTAACAGTATATTTCGTTTTCTTTGTCCAACAAATATTGTCAGTAACTTTTGGACCATATCATCCATCTTGACAACTCAAATTGATTAGATTATAATGACAGAAGTTAGAAGAATATGAGCGAATATAAATCCCCCACACACGAACACACAAAACACCTAAACTGATCCATCATCAACTACCATCTCCGTCATAGAGCTTTTGCTCTCTAACCAACTCATCATAGGATCTGAGTTCCTAAGGTTCAAACCCCCATTTCAATATAGTCGAATTTCTCCATCCCCAAATTCAAAACCACCATGCATGGCAGTCAACCACCACCACCACCACTATGGATACTTGACTTGCACCACTACTACGACTCCACCCGCCACCACTGAACAACCACCACATTCACCAGTGGCAAATTCAGAATTCCTAATTTCATTTTTGAACAATCTTTCTGCAAATGGCGCCTGAATATACAGTTTTAAGGGTTAATCGTGTTGCAAAATGGCTTTCAATGGATATGAGGGTGATGTCGATGAATGGTTTATGAATCTCGTCGATGAACTTTGCTGGAATTTGTTCGCATATTTAGATGTGAAATTTGATATCTTCAAATTTTTCCAAATTTGTTGAATGCTTTTAATGGTTTTTTTTTTTTTTTAATGAATTGATTTAATGTTGGTGTGTTACTGTCGGTGGTGGTGTGTGGTGATGTTCGGTGGTGGTGGTGTAATAATAAATGTTACAAAGAGTGATGGTGTGACAGTAGTGATTTAACAATGAATGTTATTAGGAGTGGGATCGCGGTGATAGTGTAATGTTTCTACCTATTGGTGGTGGGGTGACAATGGCTACGTTGATAATTAAAATAGACCACAAAATATGTAAAACACACTAGGTTGCAAGTGATGGTTGAGGTGCCAACGGTGGCAACCGACTAGTGAAATATGTATTACAAAATTTATTGTAAAAAAATTAAAATATAAAATAATAAAACAAAGTATTTTGGGAAACAAAAACTGTTGAAAAATAAGTAGGATTATGTCACTGCGCCAAAAAGAATTGATAGATGTAGTAACAGATGAAGTGGTGGCAAAAGATGATTCGATAAAAAAATTGACTATATTTTAAATAGTCCAATGATATAATACCATGTGACATTATGTCAACTTTTCTGACAATGTAGCATGATTTAAATAAGTATAGAATTAGTATACTTTTTATATGTATATATTGTAACTTGTTATTCACCAATAAATTGATGTGCTATAACATCGATACTTAACATAATCTAAACATATATACATATATTCATATGCTAGTTGATGGGCGATTAGACTTTTCGAGCATCTTCAATAGACTTTTCATTTTTAAAGAGCATATTATATTATTTGGAGAGTATCTATAAATTTAGAGATTTAAAATTTTGAAGTATTCCAACAAATTTTTTATATTTAATACTTAATTTTACTACTCTAAAAAAATATTTATTATTTTTCTTTTTTTTTTTAATTTCTTATATTGAAAATTGAAACACTTTGAATGCATTTAATTATACAGGATGAGTTACTATTCTCTAAATTAAAATGTTAATTAAAAGAGTCTCTTACTGTATGATTTTAAAAATTGACTCTTTAATATAGGAAGCATTTTATTTTTAAAAAGTCTTTTGAAGATGTTCTTATAAGTTAGTAAGGATTTTTGAAACAAATATGATCTTATAGTTGCGATAATCAAGTCGTATAGGATTTTTGGGGTAAAAAACGATAAATTAAATGAATAACAATGTACATGACGACAAAATCATGTATTATATTTTTAAAGTTATACTTTAAAAGTTTGTGTGTTCTTTAATAAAATGTTTAGCCGTTTCTCATGATAACATGTTTACATGCTACCAAGTAAATAATTAGAAAGTCAATTTTAAATCGATTCATAGCATATGCAAAAGTGACTACTCTCAAAAGAAGGAATTAAAAATGAAAAACAATTCTAAGTCTTAACTCATATAATTTATAAATGTAGGCCAACTTCATATTTATAAAAATTAAATTGTAATTACAAGTCAAGTCAAGTCAAGTTTATAAAGTCATCTCAGAATTGTCGACTCATTATGTGTCCATTTGGAAGTGGCCAAAATAATAAATCTCTCGTACAAGAATGTCTGGTCAATATTATTTAAATTGAATAATTATGTCTCTATCCATAGCTGGAAGAAAAAATATTATTTTTATTTGTTTTAAATATAAGGATCTGCCGGCCTCCGGCAATACCTGTTACATATAATTGGTGAATTGTTAAGAGTAAAAAAATTCTTGTCTTTTATCCTTTTGAACATTTTATTAGTCGCAACTTCTAATATAATTTTGATTGTCGATGTTCTCAACAATTTTGATAGCATTAGTTTTACGGGTATTAATCTCGTAATTTATCTTGAAGATTTTTCAAATAGTCATGACCTATATAGAGAGATAATTCTCATTAACTCTTTATCGTTTTTCAAATCTAAAAGTGAACGACTATATCGCAGAATCGTCATAAAAATTTAATATACATACTTATTGTATGAATTTAACTAAAAATGACTAATGAGAAAATTATCATTTAAATAAAAAATTATCGTTCTGGTGATATGTAAGTATAAATAAAAGAATAATGTTATTTGCATTACATAATGGTTTATATACAAATAATGTATCAAAAAGAAAGTAGAAAATATTTTTTTTCTTATTTTGTTGAAGAAATTATGACTCGCTCATATCTTACCACATCATATATACATAAATTATTATGTACGTGTATCACGACCGTAAATAAAATATCTCTATTTATTAACACTATTCAACTTTTAAAAGTAATATCATATTTCGTAATGAACTTGAACGGATGACTAATGCCCAGCAACATAATTCTCGATCAAATTGTAATTAATAGATTGAAATAGTGATCATCTAAGAACATTAAAATTGAATTTAACTATTTGAGTACAACATATTATCAATAATTGATTTTCTCGTGCATGAAGTTTTTAGCAGGAATAGAAATGGTCTACTAAACATCATTGCTTAGCACAGTTATATGTTACATAAATAATAAACTCAATAAATTAATTTAACTCTTGAGACCCACCATAAATTTGTTCACCAAATAATTAGTTGACGTGAGATGTCAACATTGCTTAATATAAACTAAAGGTGTTTAGAGCATTTTTTAGAAATTCTTTAAATACAAAATACTCCTTATTTTAAAGAGTTAATGCTTAAAAATAAGTTTCAAAAAACTTTCTATTTTAACTTTTTAGAATAGAGTGTGTGTTTGGCTCTAATCTCACTCTCTATTTTTAATGTACAATGATTAATTGCTAATTATTCAAACCACATGTAAATTCATTGGTCGTTGGCATATAAAAAAAGTATGTTAAATAAAATATGAGGAGAATCAATAAATGTTTTTTGAGAAAAATAAAATTAAGAGCCAAAATAAAGAGCATTGTTGGAATGCATAAAAAATTTGACTCTTTAAATTTATAAATGTTCTCTATAATACATGAGATATTTTAAGTAAACTATTATTTTTAACTACTTGGATATATGAAATAATGGAAACAAACGAAACCTTTTTCAAAAAATAAAAATTGTCTTTGGAAATTGAAATAGATTAGAAGTTGAGCTTTAAATTAAATTACAGGGTAAATTACTTCATAGGTATCATATTCCATACCTCTGTTTGTAGTATTCATATCTCCAACCTTTTAACATCAAGTGTATGGTATCCTTAATGAATAAGTTGATAATATTTTTAAATTGATTGCGATTGAAAATAAAGTTTAGTTATTTATAAATTTTCAAATGAGGCTTTGTTGATTTGTATCGAAAATAAAGAGACGATAATTTAGCTTGTTTGATAATCATTATTTCAAAAATATTTATTTTACATATTTATTTTTCAACCACACATTCAAAAAAATAAAATATTCTATACATTCAAAACTATTTTCTACTTTTAAACACTCATTTGTCGTAAATTCAATATTCAAAATTTTATTTTTGTCAAATAATGGCCGTGTTAAAAGTTGTACTTTTGTTACAGGTAATTTCGTTGGAAGGACATGCACGGAACAGTACATTTATATCCTACGATGCTGTCACAGAATCTTCTCTCTCTCCCTCTCTCTCTTCTTTTTCTCTCTCTAGACTACCAAGGAAAGCAACGAAGAACCCCATAATTTTAGGCATCCCCCGCGCTTCTCTCTAACCGCTCTTTTCATCTCCACACACTTATCACTCTCTCTCTCTCTAAATTTCCGAGATATATTGACCAGACATTCCTTCTGAATTTCCCTTTGAATTTCGAAAAGTTGTTCAAAGGTCTGGTCAACTTTTCCGGCTCTCCCTTTTTTCTTGATATGGGTTTTGAAGGTTGATTTCTGGGCTTCTTGTTACTTCAATAAGCGGGCTTGTTCTGATTTTTTTCGGGTGGGTGTATAAGTATTTGGTCTTTATATACAAGAAACTGGGTCAATATCTTAGGGTTTACTTTTTCTATATTTAAGTGCTTTAGTTGTTAAGCAAGGGAGGGTTGGTGAGGGCAAATTATCAGCCTTTTGAATTCTTGAAAAGTCAATTTATTTTGTTTATTTTTGGTCATTTATTGGGGTCATTTGAAGCTTATAGTGAAAAGTATTATTGTAGAAATTTGACAAAAGGGTTGAATCTTTCTTTTATTGCCGTTTTTTCTTTGCAAGAATTGATGATGACGAAAAATTGTTAATTTCTGAAAATTGATTTTATTGGATTTATGAAACTGATATCTTGTTTTTTCACCAGCTCTTGATTCAGCAATATAAATTTAGGCTCTGTGTTTGTTTGGTGGAAAATCTTTGGATTCTTTGAAAAATGGATGTGAAAACAAGTGAAGAAGGGGTTGAAGCATCCAAAACTGGGAAACCAGAAAATCAGGAGGGAGCCTCCAACTTGAAGGGCACAGCAAGTGTTTGTGAAAAAGCCTTGTCCACCAAGAGTCCCGGGAGCATTAGTAGCAAAGATATGATTTTCCGGGCAGATAAAATTGATCTCAAAAGCTTGGATGTTCAGCTTGAGAAACACTTGAGCAGGGTTTGGTCAAGAAATGTAGAGAATCAGAATCAGAGCCATAAGCCTAAGGAAGTGTGGGAAATTGATCCTTCAAAGTTGGAAATTCGATATCTTGTTGCTCAGGGAACCTATGGTACCGTTTATCGTGGTACTTACGATAATCAGGATGTTGCAGGTACACCAATATTTCCCTTTTTGTCAGAATTAATTTTATCAGAATGCTTTATTTGAATTTACAAGGAAATGGATGAGATTAGATAATGCTGAATTTTGGCATGTTTATCAGAAGACTTTTCCTTTACTGCATTGTTTATTGTTTCGGTGGAATTATTGTCTCCCAGTGAAAGTGAGATTATGCATTTCGCCAAACGATAGCTCTTTCTGTCATTCCACCTCACCAACTTGTACTTATCATGCAATTCAGTGAATTTTGTTTTTAGAACAAACTCTGCAGCCTTCATTATTTAACTATTGTCGTATCTTATGGAAAATTTATCATAACCTAATCAGTGGCATAAGTTTTCTCCCATGTTTATGTGGCGTGGGTACGAATGGGGAATTTGAGGTTGCTGAGCATTATGTTCAATGAGTTGGTTTGGCATAAGATTTTAAGAATAAGAGGTTGTGTAGCTAATGATTTATTGGTTCAACCAATAAAAATGAATGATTTTGCCTTGAGAAAAACACTATTTCTTGTGACTATAGCCTCAGTGACATGAGTACAAATATTCAGAAGTCTTCTTCTTCGTCTCCGCCTCTTCCCAAAACTTGAAGATCATTTGTCTTACGCTATTATTTTAGTATATTTATATGAAGTTAGTTGCTATTATATAGAAGTTCTATATGTTTACTATTGTAGATTCATCTCATGGCGCATTTTCAACTTAACCCTGATTTTCAATCACAAGAACATGCCGGTCCAATTGCTCGGCTAATTTTCCAGTTGTGAATCTACTAGGAGGGCTCACTTTCATAGAGTCCTTATATCATGCTCTTGCAACAATAGGTGCTTGAATTTGTCTAGTCACAGCCTTTGCAAAGAGTATAATGGTTTGGCGAGATACTGAACAAAACTCAGTATCAAGTGAAACACTAGGATAGTTGTATGAATATTTTGCTTGGGAGATTGAATATCATATCGATCGATATTCATTTAGACATAAATTTGATTAGAGTATGCTACATTTGACGTTGACAAAATATTAGAAATTCAACTTGTAATTGTTTGCATGTCAGAATGCTATAACATTTTTTAATTTTCCCTCTCCTCCCATATGCATACGAGAAAAAGTTCAGCAAAAGCGGCAATCAGATTCGAGTTAACAGAATCAACAATCATCAAGAGTTGATTTACTTGTTCTCTCAGTTGAACACTTAATGTGGCACCATTTTGCTCTGCAGTGAAGTTATTAGATTGGGGAGAGGATGGCATGGCCACAGCTGCCGAAACTGCTGCTCTACGTGCATCATTTAAACAAGAGGTTGCAGTTTGGCACAAGCTCGATCATCCAAATGTTACAAGAGTAAATATCTGATTCCTTGATTTTCCGGTATTTTTCCTTTTTTAGAAATCGGGAAATCAAGCAATTCCAGATCAGGATATTGCTTTTTAGTTTGAGGAATGGCTCTCATCCTTCTGTTTTATGATGGAGATCTTAATCTTAAATTTCTTAACTTAATGACAACACTTGCTTGCAGTTTGTTGGTGCTTCAATGGGGACTTCACAGCTCAAAATTCCTTCTAAGAATCCTTCTGAGGGTTATACCGACCTTCCGTCGAGGGCATGTTGTGTTCTTGTCGAATTTCTTCAAGGAGGGACATTAAAGAACTTCTTGTACAAGAACAGGAAAAAGAAGCTAGCTTTCAAAATTGTTACCCAACTTGCTTTAGATCTATCTAGAGGGTAACTTTCTCGTGGAATTTTTATGAGTTGAAATCTTTTAGGAAATATTTACTTATCTCATGGTATTTGTAGACTAAGCTATCTACATTCGAAGAAGATCGTGCATCGTGATGTCAAAGCTGAAAACATGTTGTTAGATACTCATAGAACACTTAAAATTGCTGATTTTGGAGTCGCCCGCGTTGAAGCTCAGAATCCTAAGGACATGACCGGTGAAACTGGAACTCTTGGGTACATGGCTCCTGAGGTATTCATGCTCTCTCATAATTTTTCACATAATACTAGTAAATCACTGGCATAAATGTGGGTCAATTAACAATAGTTTTGGCAAACAAATTATACTTTCACGCACACACCCTATGAATTAGAGGCATAAATACCTTATTTTGTCATCGATATGAAGAAGCTAATGAGGTATGTTATCTTTTTAGGTACTTGATGGCAAGCCTTATAACAGAAAATGTGACGTCTACAGCTTCGGCATATGCTTATGGGAAATATATTGCTGTGATCTGCCTTACCCAGATCTTAGCTTTGCTGAGGTTTCTTCTGCAGTTGTTAGACAGGTCAGTTTGATCACTTCTAAGTTCTGCACGCTTTTGCTGTATTGCATTCCCATTTATTCTCAAAATATTTCAGTTAACTACTGTATTTAATTGGATATTTGGATATACTGGATGTGGAGAAGCACTTAAACCAAATCTTTATTATTTCTTGATATGTTGCTTATGTAATTTTTATTTATTTTATGTGATTTAGCATTCTAATAATACGATAACCAAGTTATTGCCAATGCATAGATGTGACACTGGAGCATTATGCAAGTTGAGCATGTATTTTAAGTTTACTCTTGAAGCATTTGTTCAGTCCAGCTTGGAATTTAATGGCACGTGCACAAAATAATGTGGTTCTTGTCAATCACTGAAAAGTGTTTAATGAGGAGGACATGAGAGGAGAGGGAAACGTGGAGAGTTACAGAGGTGGTTTGGGTGGCTGAAGGATGAGAAGAGGCCACCTTTCACTCTTCACCATATGTATTTAAGAATATTCTTACTGCCTTTTCTCCAGACCCAGGCATGGTTTTAAGGGACAGAGATGTTTGAGGTTGAATTTTATATAAATTTTGGTAGGAATGCGGCTTGCAGTGTGTTGGTAAAGGAAAAAAGGCTACATATGTTACGGATAAAGCCCTAATCCCTACTCACGAGAATAATAAGATCAGATATGAGAGCTATGTTCTCTTCAGTACTACAGGTTTTTCTCTACAATGAAGAAGGTACATGGAGATCTCATGTCTCTCGCACGGAAAATACGGCCTCCTAAAATCCTTTATATAGCAGGAATATTAGGTCGATCCAATGCATGTATGGAATATCCAAATGACTATAGCATATTATAGTAATAGTTAATGTTTGTAGGACCCCTTGGGTAGTTGGTTTTAGATATGAGCATATTTTACAGACATGAACGTGTGTACGACATTGTTAGCAAGCCAGAACAGGTTCTCATTTCACGAATTCTCTTAACATTAGGCTTGAGCTGCTCAGTTAGTTGGTTAGCTTAGGCATGTGACGGATTAATAGAAAGGTAGATTGTTTCCTCTGTAGAGGCTCCCCCCTCACCTTCTTTACTTTCGGGTGGATTCCAAGGTTTCCTTAGAAGAGGGGGTTTGAAAGTGGTTCCATTCATTTTCAGCTGCAGCGAAGCCAATTAAACAAAAGAAACCTGTTCAACACTACGCAGATGTGACGTGTATGCACATGGAGTATCTTGAAAACTAATTATTCACACATTTTCATAAATCATTATTAATTTTGGGGGAATTATTCATTATTACTGGTTCCACAATATATTTATGGATAATGCTAGCCAGGTGTGGTGATATATTTGAGTGCTTCCTGATTCTGCTTCATCATACGATATTGCTGGCATTTCTGGTTGGACCTCTTTGTTAACATCCAATGGATCTATATTTTAAACAAATATTTATTTTCTGTGCATACACCTACCCGTGTTATTATATTTTTGGACAATTTTTTAAATATCATGCCCAGTTTTTGTTTGTCGCATGATTTGCTGCTAGAAGCTTGATACCTGTATTCTCTGTTTTGGGCAGAATTTGAGGCCAGAAATTCCACGTTGCTGTCCAAGTTCTCTTGCAAATATCATGAAAAAATGCTGGGATGCGAACCCGGAGAAACGACCTGACATGGACGAGGTTGTGAGGTTGTTGGAGGCAATTGACACAAGCAAAGGAGGTGGAATGATACCGGAAGACCAGGCTGGAGGCTGTTTCTGCTTTGCTCCTACTCGGGGTCCATAAAAATTTTGTTATCTGTTCACACGTCTCTTTCACTATATGTCTTGGGAGATTTGTTGATGAATGTTGGAAAACTCGTTGAATTTGTCCATGATTTGAAATAGCTGGTGAAAAGTTCGAATAATATGTTTGATCTTTTCATGAAAATATTTGTGTTTACTTTACTTATTCTCGAGTTTGGCAACTGTGTATTTTGGATCCTACATTTTTACCTGTTGCCTAAATGACAAAACTCTATTTCTACTTCACTCTGATATGGAAAAACTCGGTATAGGCCCATAGAAACCTAAATCCTTGCATGTTTGAGAACGCTATTTCATGTCCATGTTTCCTCGTACATTCCCATCGATTATGTTATGTATACCCAGGATCAATCTTTCATACTAGTGGCATCAAAATGTGCTGGACTCTTCGTATCAAAATGCATCCACGCTTTAGACACGACCTACATAGTTCTTGGCTCGAGCTGCCATATATACATTGCTCATGTTCGAGATATTTGCATAATATATGTCACACAAACAAACACGGTTGATTTCCACTTTGGCCAAGGATGTGCGGGGGAGAAGACACGAAGGTGGATTTCTACTTGGATAATAAGTGATTTGGTACACACTTTTGTTGTTAGAATCTAGTTAGGTACGTGCACGTAATCTTCCAATTTTCTTCAGATAAGTTTCATGTTTACAAGCGAGGGGAGAAGACACGAAGGTGGATTTCTACTTGGATAATAAGTGATTTGGTACACACTTTTGTTGTCAGAATCTAGTTAGGTACGTGCACGTAATCTTCCAATTTTCTTCAGATAAGTTTCATGTGTACAACTGCATCAACTTGTAAACATTGATTCAAGTTTCTTCTTAATTTAAAGTCGAGCTTCGTCTCCTTTACTCAACCTAGTTAGAAGCCACGAATATGTTCTTTTTGAATATGACCTTCTGACTTTTTCTCTTGGTTCACACCATAGTCCGGACTGCGTTTTTATTTTATCTTCGTATTTGTCCAAGCCCGGATAACAAGCTTGGGCAGGGTCGCGTGCGTTCAGACTTTTCACAAATTGGCCCTCTGGGTTTATGAAATGGACAAGATTTTGTGCTTCAACAGCCGTTTGGCGATCGAAATTTAGCATTTTCCAATACTCTAATTATTTGGATAATTGTTCCTTTTTATCAACTAACTAATTTATTGATTCTATTATTCCATAATTCTTTGATAATCAGCAATGAATAATTATCTTATAACTTAGAAGCATGCACAAACAAAAAAAAAAAAAAACCAATACATCAAGATAGGGCATATGTGGAAGAATAATGCTAAATATACATTCTATTGTATCTCAAAAAATGTTGGGCGGGACAATTTTTTTTTTTTTTTAAATGCTATCTAATCATGGATCGTCACGTGGCACGATATAAAAAAATGATAAAACAAAGATGTACATGTATCATGATTATACATGGAAACCTATTCTTATACTTTGTTCCAGTCAATAATGCACTAAATTTTCGTGGCAGACCGGAATTGAAGTACTTCATGTCTATTTGCCCAAATGTTTGGCATTCTTTTGACTAATATAAAATGGCCACTCCATACCACTATTTTTTGTTGGCTTTCCAATGAAGATAATATTGATATTGACATTTAATAGATATATGGAATCTACAAATAGATCAAATTCACATAGTTATAATAAAGTTGGAGCAAAAGTAACACTATGAAATTAGGTCCATATTTGACATATATTCTTTCAAAATACATTATTTTATAACTCATTTTTAACCACAAATTTTTCAATAAAATAATATTTTCTATCACATTAATAACTTTTCCTTACTTTTTAATCACATATTTCTCATCATATCACTATTTAAAATATTTTTTTTTTCCAATAATATCCATCAAACACACTAGATGAGAATATTAGTTCGATGTTTGTTGTAGTTGCAATTCGTTGGAGCAACAGCCCCCAATACATCATACTATTCATTGGAACACTATTCAAGATGGGATATCACGGGTTGATAAAGTTTGCCCTCTACTATTATTCAATTATTTGAACAAAATATGTTGTTCACGGATTTGTGTTAACCATGGTGTTAGAATGCGTTTTGTTTAATAGTAGCATTCTTGGTAATTGAACTACATCATGTGTGTGTCGTGACCCTTTGCACTTCAAACTCTTGTGATGCCAAGATGGACGTTGTAATTTGTTTGCTAATTTAACCAAGTAATTATACTAAACATGTTAAGATAACTTGTATTTTAACCTAAAAAAGAGGGTAACAAAAAATGGTATTAAGTAGCTTTTGTTTCTTTCTCATCTTATCACCTTTCATTTTCTTATTTCATATGGAAAATAGTTGTAGCTCTAAACCAGGCTAGATGCATATGGACAGCAATAATTCAGTCTAGATACATTTTCACCTAGTCATGGACAAAAAATTGTAATTTTGACACTCAAAATAAGGGATCATTGCAGTAAAAGCCCCAAACCTTTCAAACACTAGTAGATTTTTCCCGAGCATTTGATTTGTTGCAATTATCATCCCTAACGTTTCAAAAGAGGCCATCTTGGACGGTTTCCATCCAAATGTCCTTCAGTTGACCATTCAAAAAAAGATTGACCACTTTTTACTAAAATATGGGAGGGTAAATTCGTCCATTCACTTTAAACACTAACATCCATCTTCATTTTCGAATTGGAAAATACAGAACGATTGTTACGAAGAGATCAAAAATTTTCGGAGAACTTGACGACGGGGATGTGGATATGCATGCCATCTGAGAGGATCACTATCTGAATCCGTCCATGGTACGTTTTTGCAAGTGATGTATTTTCCAGTTAGAGTAAAATTGTACAAAACACAGTATTTTTGAGAAATCCTTATACTTGAATGTTGGGATCGTTATGAAGAAGTACTAAAGCCCATTGTATTTCTCGATATTTTGATGTTTGTTGTGAATGTAGTAGGTAAAGTTTTCAAAATTGCATGAAATGAATTGTATAGACAAAATTTTGTAATGAGTATGTAGGAAAGTGTATTATGATAACCATATTTGTTTATATTGGACTTGTGTAATTTTTTCCCCTTTCAGGAAAGAACTCCACTTATTTCACGATCCGGCTTAACTATGGTGGGATTCTTTTTCGCAAAATGCAAAATTATGTGTATGAACATAGTAAGTTCAGCTATCTTGATTATGTGGATCCAGATTTCTTCAATCGATTTCTATTAGACAATACAATAAAGATGTTGGGTTACGGTGAGCCAATGAGATATGTATATAGGCTTGAAAAGAAAAGATTCGCAGAAGGATCATTTTAGTTCATTATTGATGCATGTTTCATGAATGTTGTGAAATGTCTTGGCCTTACAAGATTTGCAGATATGTATTGTTTGTCAAAACTAACAGAAATATTAGAATTATCATAGGATGAGAATGTACCAACTGGAGTTGTAGTGACTGATATGGAAACTACTGAGAATGTGAAGAGTGTTAGTATCAACAATGAAAATATGGAGGTCGGACATAAACTTTTATTTGCAGTTAAGGTTTTTGATGACACGGCAGATAATGATGATCTTTATGTGGTTGATGAATTTGAAGAGGATTATTTGCATGAATATGACGGTGTGGATAACAATGAACTTGGTGAATTTCACAATGTAGATGTAGTTGAGGCAGAGGTAAGTGCAAATGATCAGCATGTGGAGCGAACATGTGAGAAATCAACCTCTGATCTACATATTCCTTTGAAAATGCAGTAGAAGATGCTCAAGATACACATTTTGAGCATCTAATAGTTGATAATGAAAGAGTTGGTATTGCTGAACTATCAACATTTGAGAGTGCAACCTTCGATGAAGCATCCATAGTTGAGGGTGCCCACAGTTGATAAACCTTCCATATTTGACTATGGTACAAGAGTAGAAGATGCTGAAAATGTTGGACCTTCTAATGTACCTGTTGAACCCTTTATTGTAGAAGACATTAATGCTCAAAATATTGGCACTGGGTTTCCTATTGGTGAGTCAAAAGTAGAAGATGATAATGAGATTGTTCTAGAACATTTTTCAGATTATGAATAAGAATGAGAGGATATGGAAGAGGATAACCAAGATGAAGATACATTTTCATATTGAGTAAGGGATTATATTTAAGGATGGGGAATGCATGCAATGACCAACCTCGTGAGCAAAATGAAAATGCAGAGAACAGTTGTATAGACTACAGGGACTCAGATGACCTAAGAAGCATTTCAAGTGGTGATGAAGCGGGTGCCACATCTAAGAAAAGAAATAAAGTTTGGTTCAACCCTGTAACTGACATGGAGGACCCTAAATTCAAGACTAGTAAGTGAACTGTAGAATTTTTAAAATTTTAGGAGCCTACGAACAAATTTTTGTAATACGTTTGGGGTCTCTTCTGCTTATTTTTAATAGATTTAGGGCCTGTTATGTATTTCATAATAATAGGTTTAAAAGGTTCTCATGTGCTTTAAATGTATGAAGTTTGAGAATACAAAAACTTTGAGATCAGCTATTGTGCAATACTCCATGAAGAATGCAAGAGAATTGAAATATGTGAAGAACGAACAACATATGATAAGAGTAAGATGTCAAAAATTGTCCCTAGCAATTGTATACATATAAACAGTCGGACGACAGCTTAAGAATCAACACTTTTAGAGATAAACATAGCTGGACATTGGTCTAGCAAAACAGTAAGGTCCATGTAGGTTTCCTGGCCAAGAAATACCTACGTAAGTTTAGGTCGGATCATAATTTGTCTATGAGTAGATTGGAAACTATGAAGCAAGATTGCATATATGAAATATCCAAATATCAATTTTATAGAATAAAGGAAAAATGTGCAGCAGTGGTGAATGGACTTGTTGAGGAACAGTACAAGATTCTGTGGGACTATGGTGAGGTGTTGAAGAGAACTAACCCTGGAACTACAGTGTAGGTTGAGAGACTAGGATGTGTGTTTAAAAGAATGTATGTGTGCTTAGGGGCTAGTAAAGAAGGTTTGAAGGCTGGTTGTAGGCCCGTGATATGATAGATGTGTGTTTTTTTAATAGTGCAAGTGAGGGGCAACAGTGGGGATTGGTGGTGGTAATTGTATGTTCCCAGCACTTTGGGCAGTTGTATTTGCAGATAACAGAGCCAATTGGACTTGGTTCATAGAACTTTTGGTATTTGATATAGGAATGTGTAATAGCAGGGCTTTGACTTTCATTTCTAACAAGCAAAAAGGATTGATTGAGTCCCTGAATTAGTGCTGTGAAGGTGTAGAGCACAGGTGCTGTGCTGGACACTTGTATAGAAATTCCACCATCAAACATAAATGCCCAACGTTGAAGAGTTTGTTCTGGGCTGCAACCAAGTCTACTACTGTACCAGAATGGAATACAGTTATGAATGAGATGACAATTAATGAAAAAGCATTCAATTGGTTTAGTGAGAAGTCATCAACTTAATGGACAAGATCCCATTTTCAGGAACATGTTAAGTGTGATATCTTGTTGAATAACCTCTGTGAAGCCTTCAATGCTTCCATTGAAGTAGATAGAGAGAAGCCTATAATCACAATGTTGGATAAGACTAGATATCAAAAAATGACACAGATGAATGCAAAGATGGAGGTAGTTCAAAGAAAGGATCATACATATGGTCTAAAAATTGTAGGGACAATTGAGAAGGCTAAATCAGATGTCAGGTTCATGAGAACAGATCACGCAGGTAATAAAAAAATTGAAGTTCACAACATTGATGGTTTGAGGTGGAGTGTGGATTTTGGTGAGGAAGGAATGTGCATGTAGGAAATGGTAATTAAGTGAAATTTCCTGTGCACATGCTATTTCTGGTATGCTATCAAGACAAATAGATATAGATGAATTTGTAGATGAATATTACAAAAAAGAGACATATCTAAGAGCATACAGTCTTGCGATTCATCCAATATTAGGGCCTGAACTTTGGCCCGATTTAGGGAAAAATCCATTGAAGCCACCAGTGAAGAAGAAGCAAGCAGGTAGACTTAAAAAGTTAAGGAAAAATTCTCAGACTGAACCACCGCTGGAGTTAAAATGACAAGAACATACATGAAAATGACATGTAAGAGGTGTGGAGAAGCTGGACACAACAAGAGAACATGCACTACACAGATACAGTCTCTTGAAGCACCGCAGACACAGAAGGGAAAGAAATGTGCAATCACCTCAACAGGAAATAGCCCCAAAAAGAAAAATTTGCCTGCAGTGTAGTCTTCATGTAGTTGAAAACTGAACTTGTGCATATGAATTGTGAACTTGGAATGTATTTGATGTTTTTGAATCTTTAATTCTGGATTTCATATTTTGGGAATTGTAGTATCACTTTATATGTGTAAAAATACTTTTCATTTTGATTATACTATTAATAAGTTATGTGATATATTGGATTTCATAATTTTATGTGTGACAACAATATATACACGTTTTGAGGTGCATGTGTAATGGAAACTGTTACTAAAGTTATGAGGTATATTCTGTAAGCAACTTAATAGGTATGGGGCTTTTCTACCATTTTTAAAAACATTTGAGGCCTTTGACTCAACATGGACAAAAGGTTTGGGATTTTCACTGCATCATGTACTTAACGTTGATGTGCATATTTTTACGAAAATTAGTTGCAAAAAATGGACATGTAAAGACCACTACAGCAATTAGAACTGCATTTTACACCCATTAACTTAGATTACACTATTACCAAAGGAAAATTACAGATCCAGCAAAAAAAAAAACCCTAAAAACACAACACAGATTTAACTACATATCCACTTTACAATCATTCCACAGACAAACCCACAAAACCAAATCTTCCATACACCACCTCTACTCGAACAGAGTTGCCAAATTTCAGTCTCCATCTTTCACCTCCACCATAGAAGACTAGGTATTAGCTCCCTTGATTTCTGATACATCGGGGGATCCAACCACAGAAATAATGTACAATCTTGCAGATCCATTCTTTGTGGACATGTAAGAAATCGTGTGTCTGGGTTCAAATTAGTCTACTATGTCTTCATCTGAGCAGGGGTTTAGCAACTGCAAACTAACAATTCCATTTCTTCTACTTTCAATTAAGTATGTTGATGAAGAGTGAGAAACTGACAATTTATTAGCGTAGTACTATACTACATTTGGAGGAAGATAAACAGTAACTTATTTGGAGGTTAGTATTTAAAGTGTATGGATGAATTTACCCTCCCTTATTTTGGTAAAAAGTGGTTAATCTTTTTTTGGGTGGTCAACTGACGGACGTTTGGATGTAAACCGTCCAAAATGACATCCTCTGAAACGTTTAGAAATATTAGGGATGACAGCTACAACAAATCAAAAGTTTAGAAAAAGTCTGTTAGTGTTTAAAAGGTTTGAGAATTTTGCTGCAATTATCCCCTTAAAATAATGTTATTTTACTTATATAAGACAAGAGTTTTACTATTCATTTATTCTGACTTATATAAATTTAATTATATTATAATAGCAATCAAAAGGAAATTCCAATTAAATTAGACCCCAAAGAAGAGAGAGAACCAATTATTGGAGATATAACCATGATTTATCTGTTTAAGCGACGTGGCACTATACATCTGGTACAAGGTTCAATAAAGGATAAGATTTATTCTAAAACTTTTTTCATGTTTCGATACGAGATTGTCTAAAGCTTCATATAAAATAATAATAACAAAGATAACACTAAATTAAGTTTTTTTTTAAATACAGCTCTATCAAAAATATGAATACTTTTTTCGTTTTTTAATGTTAGATTTGACTAAATGTATAATAAGATTTATATGAGAAGATTTGAATGTAAGAAAGTATAAGTAGAGTTAGATATAATTAAAAAATAAAAGTAATATATAAAGTAATTGAGTTTTGTTCTTACTTAAAGCAACATATATGCTTGTATAATTTAATTCAATCGATTATAATTATACATAGACGGAATTAATTATAGTAACCATACAATTAAATCAATCTTATGTGTGTGTGTGTATATATATATATATATTAGTTTACTTATTTAGTAAGGAATATTCCCAACTTATCTTTCACATATAAGGAATACTTAATTTTATCCAATTTTTTCATATATATATATATTAGTACTTTATATATTTTTATACCATATTCATATCTTAATTTTCATAATTAACAACTATAAAAGATTTTGAATATTATATAGTCTCCAACATTCTTATATGAGTTAATCAATAATTATAATCACTAATAAGTGGAAATATTGTAATAGTGGTACTAACTGATCGTTTATAGATATATATATATATAAATTTATTTCTTCAAACTTATTTTTAATTACAGATTCACTCTATAAAATAATTTTTTTAATTAGACCGAATCTTTTTTCCAACTTTTTTAATCACACATTCTCAAATAAATAAATAAATAAAATCACTTTTTACAAAATCTATTTCAAAAAATCTAATCTAACATGCCCTTAATCGTGTATTTTAGTAAAAAAAAAAAGTTGTTCCTCACATTTTATTAAAGTTACACCGTATGTTCGTAATGACAGAAAATGATCACACGACCTTTGTGAAATTTGAAATTGCCTCACCTCAAATTTTTTAACGGATTATGTTGAAATTCATTAAAATTTATGAAATTACCATTGCACATACGTTTAAATGGATTATGTAGTTGGAGATTGACTGTGGAGTTATATTGGAATCAATTTGTTCATGTTTAAAGGTTTCAGACTAGCTTGTTAATTTAGCAATACATTTGGGACCAATAGTATAAATTTCTGAAATGCTCGTCCTATAAATTTGCCACACGGGGCATTTTGAAGGTGACACATAAAATCTCAAATTTTAGTAAACATTTACATTTCTGCCAGCTCTGCTGACTGCAAACTACTCCGGCCACCGACGCTTCTGCCCTACGTTATTAAAAAAAGATAAAAAGCATAACAATCTTGAAGGAAAAATGGAGATAGAAACAGTTGGATCCTATTCAGCAGTGATGGAAAGTTTCCTCCGCCAGTGTGGTGGTTACGCCGTCATTGACGGTGGCCTTGCGACGGAGCTCGAGAGGCATGGTGCTAACCTCAATGACCCTCTATGGAGCGCCAAGTGCCTCATTAGCTCCCCTCACCTAATTAGAAGGGTACCCTCTATAGAACTTTTATAATTTTATTTATATCTTCACACTATAAATTTTTATTTTGTTAATACTTTTATTTGGTGTATATGTATGATTTTCTGGTAATTTAGTTTCTTGTAACAAGTCCTTAATTAAATCTTCGTGTTTCATTTTCCATATTTGATGCCGGTACTAGCTAGCTGCTCTTAATTTTGTCTGCATCTATTGTTAAGGGATAAATCACACCTCCAATAATGATGAAAGTACAGGCCAACATATAAAAGCTTGGATTATTTCTCTTAATAGAGTTGACATCGAGCAATTTAATTCGATTAAAATTAGAAAAATGAGCACGTAAATTTCAAGACTGGTTTGCTCAAACGAGTCATGGGCATGTCAATGAATAATCTCATATCGATTATAGACCAACTTATAAGAGATTGGACTACATCTTTTGATAAGTTAGACCTTTTTAAGATGGAAATCCATGTCTTAATATCTATATCTTTTTAAGTTTAATTGAACCAAACAGAGTGGAGAAAATTCGGACCCCAAAATTAAAAAATATAAACTTTCTTTGATTTCATTATCGACTGGAGTTGAAAGGAAGATCTTGGTGATCAAGAGGAAGAAGAAGAGGCAAAAAAAAAAGGATATAAGAAACCTCTTTCTTTTCATTAATTTTAAGTTGACGTGATATTTATCTCGGCGCAATTTGTTTTATTGGTGTCATAATCATACATTTATAAGCTACTGCACGTGGATTGATCTGTGTATAATTAATTAACATTAACAAAGTGCAATCTTGTGTAGATTGTAAATTCCAATTTCAAGTCAAATTTGATGTACTTAATTCAGGGGTTAATATTGTTACTTTATTAGCACTGTAACAAATTCATTTAGGATAGAAATGAAGCATTTTAATGCTGAGAGGGCAGAAATTTTGAGCTTAATTCAAAATATAACCTTTCAAGCATTGGAAGTTGATCAACATCCTTCCTTTATACAGGTTCACCTCGACTACCTTGAAGCAGGTGCGAATATCATTTTATCTTCATCTTATCAGGTATTTGTTGTTTTCCTTATGTGTCTTCATAATCAAAGTCTAAGCTATAGTAGGTAGAATTACCACTCATCGGGTGTTCAAATATATTTTTTGGTGGCATGAGGCAGGCTACGCTTCAGGGGTTTGAATCTAAGGGATTTTCCAGAGAAGAAGGAGAAAATTTACTAAGAACAAGTGTTGAAATAGCACGTGAAGCACGAGATATATATTATGACAGAGCTGCCAAAGGTTCCTGGAATATTATAGGGGACAAAGATGGAATAATCCCGAGACAACGTCCAGTTCTGGTTGCTGCATCTGTGGGGAGCTATGGAGCTTATTTGGCTGATGGTTCTGAATATAGGTTTGTTAAATGAATAATTCTTTGCCATAAGACAATCTAATGGTTCTTGAATCACAAATGACTAGTTGCAGTCTTTTAGAAGCTTTAACTATTATTATAATTTTACTTTTACAGTGGAGTTTATGGAAAAAATGTCAGTTTGGAGACTCTTAAAGATTTTCACCGGAGAAGGGTCCAAGTATTAGCTGAATCTGGTGCTGATTTGATTGCATTTGAGACTATTCCGAATAAACTGGAAGCTAAGGTATTTTTGTTGCTGATGTTAACCAGATTTTTCAAGGCACTTAATCTTTCATTATTAGGATCATTGACAAAATTTGCGGTGCTTTGAAATGTATCTCAATCATTTTGTCAATCACATTGGTCTTTCTCATACTCCTTTAAGTATTATTGTTTTCTTGTTTTATGAGTTCGAGATTTCTGCCTATTCTGATACCGTGCTAAACCGCCCCAACTACAAGCTTGCGTTTTTACAGAGGGACGGACTATGAATGTTATTTTGTGGCCTCACAAGGCTTAATAATGCTTAGGCCTAAATGTTCATAAATGCTTGCACACATGCATTGTGTCACTAATGCAAATCGTGGGTTCTAAGAATAGTGGAATTAGGTGGATTTTCATATACTAGGAATGTTGAAATCAGTAGTTGTAAACTATTGATTTGTGACCTTTTTTAGTACTCCAATGTGATGTAGGCGTATGCTGAGCTTCTTGAGGAAGAGGCCATTAACATTCCAGCTTGGTTTTCATTTAATTCCAAGGATGGAACCAATGTGGTCAGTGGGGATCCCATTGCAGATTGTGCCTTAATAGCTCATTCGTGTGATCAAGTCATTGGAGTTGGAATCAATTGTACCCCACCACGATACATTCAAGAACTTATCCAGTCGATTGGAAGGGTGCATATTCTGAGTACTTTGATGATCATTAAGTTTAATACAACTACCATTTCTATAACTTGTGCTTTCATGGTACACTTTCTTCAGGTAACTACTAAGCCAATTCTCATATATCCAAACAGTGGTGAGACTTACGATGCTGATAGAAAGGAGTGGCTGGTGAGTCGACTGAGATTGAATCTTTAGTTGTTTCTATGATAAACTTCTTATACCTTTTCTTTCTTATCAGAGATGTCGGGATCCTCAATTTTATTTTTGGTGCATTACAGGGCCACAAACATAATGTCCTGTTTGATTCTATAGATAATTATATGACTTTGAACATTCACTTTTGCCTAAAAATTTGTTGAAACGAAGAAATGAAATTTACACCATCTTCTCAATCGATGATGATTTTGCTCTTGTAGCCATCGAGTGGAGTTTCAGACGTAGATTTTGTGTCATACGTGGGCAAATGGTGTGAAGCTGGGGCTTCTCTTGTTGGAGGTTGCTGCAGGACCACCCCGAATACCATCAGAGCTATTTCTAAGGCTCTCTCATCCCGGTCCAATGGGGGTTTCCCATAGACCCGAAAGATTTCTGAGAGAAGAAAAAAGATGTGGGAAATACTTTACCATGCTTTTGTATGAAATAAATTTAAGTTTGTTCAGTTTACTAGTTTTTCCAATGAATTCTAGGGATAATTACATATACCTTTATTTGTTTCAAAAATGGAAAATACTGGAAATTTAAAACAAACCCCAGCATATATACTGTTCACCTTCAAAAATTGAAGAATAATCATAAATGAAGAATCTGGGGAGCAGAAAATTGAATGTTCATATTCAATAGTCAAAGGCGGTTAACATGCAGTTTTGCCTTCATCTCCCATTTCATAGCATCGCATCTTATGTAGTACACTTCCTGACGACTATCTTCATAGTAAGCCTCTTCAATTATAACCGTATTTGGTGTACATCTTCACTGGACGTTTAAAAAAAAAAGGTTGTTTTTCATTCAATAGTTTTTTACCAACACACTTTCTGTCACAAAGGTGATAAAAGGATATATACAAATGGCAAAATCCCTTCAGTCAACCATGCTTGGCGTACATCTTCTTTGACGGAATGCCATGTGACAGATTAAAAAAAAAAAGCTATTTTTTTTTCTTTTAGTAGTTGTTGGTCAACACACTTTCTATCAACAAGGGTGGTAAAAAGTGATGTACAAATGACAATCGTTTCGATCAATCATGCTTGGTGTTCATCTTCCTTGACAACTTCCTTGACAGATATAACATATTGTCATTGGACATTTAAAAAAAAAAAATTAATTTTTTATTCAATAGTTTTTTGCCAACACACTTTTTATCAACAAAGTTGATAGAAAGTGATGTACAAATTGTTAATCCTTCATTAAACTATGTTTGGTATACATCTTCCTTGACAGATTGTCTTGCAACATAGTGTCATTGGTTTAAAAATAAATAAATTGTTTTTTAATCCAATAGTTTTTTGCCAACACACTTTCTGTCAACAAAGTTGATAAAAAGTTATGTACAAATTGGTAATCCTTCATTAAACCATGTTTAGTGTACTTCTTCCTTGAAAAAATGTCATATGGCATACTGTCATTGGTTTTTAAAAAATAAATTGCTTTTTCATCCAATAGTTTTTTGCCAACACACTTTCTGTCAACAAAGTTGATAAAAAGTTATGTACAAATTGGTAATCATTCATTAAACCATGTTTGGTGCACATTTTCCTTGAAAGAATGTCATGTGGCATGTCATTGGTTTTAAAAAAAAAATTGTTTTTTCATCCAATAGTTTTTTGCCAACACACTTTCTGTCAACAAAAGTGCTAAACAGAGATTATAAATGGCAAAATCCCTTCAGTCAACCATGTCTGCTATACATCTTTCTTGACAACTTTATTGACAGGATGCCATGTGACATTTTGTCATTTGATAGTTTCAAAAAAAGAATTTCTTGTTGATCCTGCAATATCTCGGGTCATACTTCATCCGATTATCGCCTCCTGAACGCTTAGTCCACTAATGATACAAAAGTCCTTGGAAAATTTTAAATGAAAATGCTAAAGCACATTTCTTTTGGGTTCGGCATTTGATGGATAAGGTGGTGATTCAGTGCATAGAGAAAATGATCAAAGCAAGTGCCACGGGTTATCAAAAATCATTGACTGATGGAGCATTCTCTTTATAGGGATGTAACAAGGTAACATAAGGTGTGCTAATATTAACATCAGTTTTCCCATATCATTTAGGCCGTGTTTGATTTGGCTTTCTTTTCCATGGAAGATGGAAAGTAAATTCAATTTCCACATTTTTGCATGTTTGATTGACTAAATTTTCCATGGAATTGATTTTCCACATTTTCTTGGTTTTCCACATTTTCTTGTGAGGAAGAATGAAAAGCTTTTCTAGACAATCTTTTTTATAAATTTTTTTTTCAATGGAAATATATTATATCCCCAATTTCAATGGAAAACAAAGTCAAACGAACACCAAAAAATCCAAAATTTCAATATTTTTCAGGTGAAAAATTATTCCAATCAAATACAAATAATCGACAATTCTCAATAAAAACAAGTTCTAGGCAATTCATTTCTTTGAAATTCATTTTCTTTCCACCTAATTACATTCTTGTAATCAAACGGACCCTTATTTCGTTTGAAATTTATACCAAGCCAGACCTATGCCACACCCACACTATCAAAGAGTATAATGAGTACAGATTGAAAATATTCTCACCTAATAGTACAACGAATAACTTAAACTAAATTAAACTCACAAAATAAAAGAGCTCTATGACCTCACATCGTGATGCTGGAGCGTACCAATTTGATAATGAATTATCAAAGACAGAAAGAGGATCCAAGAAGAGAATAATTGAAGGTAAAGGAAATCAATTATTACTCATGTAATCAAGGGTTAATATTACAATGAAATATGCCCTCTATTTATAAAGCAAATAATCAAAAATCAAAAGAACTTCTAATAAATTGATCCAAAACCCTTTTCTAAACGTGTTTAGAAAATTGGATCAAAGAGACGCAATAAAGCACATTAATTGTAACCAGTCCACTAACTTATATAGCACATCTAAAGTATGTTAAAAAATTCCAAACTTTAGGGCATGAAATTTTAGGAGTATTGACAACAAAAGTATAGCACATCAAAAGTATGTTAAAAAAATTTCAAACTTTATGGCATGAAATTTTAGGAGTATTGACAACAAAAGGAGGAACTAAATAAATATACCAATAATTAGTAGGCAAAAATCGATTATCGACAAGAACAGTATGCAATTGAACAATGACCTTAAAAAATAACATGGCAACCTCGTGAGTATCATCAAGATGAGGTAACACCAGAGTAAAGTCAACATGAAAGCCATGCAAAAGACTCCTACTCAATTTTGGTACGACGTCAATGACACATGAAATGTTTGACTTCAATAGCAATGCTATGAATAATTCTCCAACTATGCGAGTATTAGGTACATTGATTACATGTGTGATCATGATAGAGAACACAATACACTATTTAGAACACTCATCCCCTATGTAAAGGGAGGAAACAAATGTACTATAATCATCGAAACAAATCTCAAATTTTTTTTATAGATTCCGACAAATGAAGTTTGATCATGTCATTACACTTTTCAAAAAGGACTTTTTAACACATTTATTGAAGTAGGAAAAATCTCCTTATTTTTCCTTTTTCACGCTATCGGAAAGAAGGTAATCAAGTCAAGAGAGAAATTGTCATTTTCTTTCAATATAAGAGTCATAGTTGTTTCTATGAATATGAAGATATTCTCTAGATGAGTTTTCCTTAGATGTCTATATCGAAATGTTTTAATAGCTCATCAGAGAGCAATATTGTGACAAGTGCATTAAGAAATGTGAGCATGAAACTAGTGATTAATCCACTTGTGAGAGTAGATGAGTTCTCGTTACATGTCTATATCGGAATGTTTTAATAGCTTATCAGAGAGCAATATTGTGATAAGTGCATTAAGAAATGTGAGCATGAAAAGGGCAAGTAATTAATCCACTTGAAAGTGCAAATCCTCAATTTTATTCAAATAAAGATATGAGTTCATTAAAAGATAAAAAAGGTCGAATAAGTTTTTTATTTTTTTTATCCATTTTTCAACAATTGGACTCATAACTTTTGATAGTCATGCCATGACATTTTTTAAATTATTAACTTTCTATGAAATGATAAACGCAAAAATGTATATTTTTATTGTTTATTTTTTTTTGCTTTTTAGATAAGCTTAAACACCTATATAAAAATAAAAATAAAAAATCAACATAAAAGAAATTAGTACCTCACGAGACTCAAGATAGTCAAATGGTGTCCCATTCATTAGCTTCAGTTGAATTTTCTTGAGCAGCTAATTTAATTAACAAGAAACAGAATCAAACATGGATCCTGCAACGATAACCAAAATTATGTTCTAGAATTGATCTCCACCCACAATAGGCAAGAGTTATGTTGTCCATCCTCAAATGTAGCATTGCCAAGTCGGTAGGTGTTCATGAAAATCTTGCAAGTGTGTGGGATCGTTGATAAGTAATATATGAAAAGTAACGTGTATCGCCAACAATGAATAAAAATTTGATCAAAGTGTACTAGTTTCTATTCAAAATCAAAGTATGTAAACAAAAGAGATTTATTTGTTGTAATTATTCTAAATTAATATAAGAAAGGGATAAAATTAGGATTTGTATAGATATGGAATGAGTGTATTTGATTACAAATCCACCTATTATTATCTATTTCAATTCTCAATTATGTAGCTGGTTTTATTCATGCATTCTTAACAATGGATGGTAATTAACTTTCTTTTACAAAAATAAACTAACTATATTCTAGTCACGACCTAGATCTATTCCTAATTCGAATTCGAATAAATAGAACACATTCAATTTCACGAAATTATCTCAAGATTGCACAAATGATCAAAATTATTCTTAATATCTATTACCTATGTGTTAATCTTTCAGTATTCTAAACTTATTGTGGGTCTTCCAAAACTACAACAAGCACTAATTATTTAATTGACGGCCAAATAATTAAATTATGGAACGAGTATGCAAAATTAATCAAGAAATGCAAGAAATACTAAACTACTATTTTTAGATCAAAATAAATAAACAATAAGGTTCACTTCATCCAATATAAAAAATTGATCTAGCCTATCATGATTTTATATAAATTACAAGAAGAATAATGAAAAATTATCACCCGGATCCTGAAATAATGCAAAATTATTCTTGATGAGTTTGATGATATGTTATTAGAGGCTAGAGAGAGTTTTTTAATGTGTAGCCCAAGTTTAGTATTTATAGGAGTCAGAAATTAAGTAAATATTATGTGCGCACTGGTTCTTGCAGTTCATCCCGAGTAGCTGTCAGTATTTTTGTCATAATTTTCTCTTAAAATATTCGATTAAGACGATTCAAAGTAAGTTATAAATATAATTCAAAGGGCTACAATTCTTATAGCCATATTATTTTTTTCAATTGGAACTTTTTCTATTCCAAAATTGGGTCTCAAAATAAGGTTGAAAATTTGGAGCATAACTTTTTGAGTTGGAATTTGATTTGTGAAAATAATTTAACTATATTTCACTTATTTGACCTTCAATTGCATCCAATTGATCCTATGTGATCTTCAATCATCGTTTTGTAGTCCGAATCAACTATCAGATATTTACACTTCAGTCCTCGAACTTTGAATTTCTTTCATTTTCACTTGTTTCTCGTTACTTTCTTCCAATTTCACCAATTTGCATTGTGTTCAACCTAAAAAATGTAATTAATACATATTTAAGTTATAATTCATTCAAATCACTAATAGATACTCCAATTTAATGATATAGATAAGTGTACATAATAGACTTATCAAACATCCTCAAATTTGAACATTTGTTTATCCTCAATCAATCATATAACCTAACTTTAAACAAAATTTTTAAACAAACATGGTTAGATAATCTGTCATTGGTCTCAGGATTTGAATTTCCATATTAAAAATATGGACTCCTTTAAAATCACAATGCTAAATTAATTTCTGCTTATCCAGCGTAGAATCAATATGTGTGTGTGTGTGAAGATTCATGTAAAGCATCATAATTTAATAAAGTGATTCAAATCTTGACCCTTAATGATCAAATATTTCATTTCTTCACTTGTAAGATACACACTTCCAAACTTATTATTATAACTCATTTTCCAAGGAGCGATCTAAAGTTGAATTCATATACTAGTCCACAACCTTTAATTCAGTTAGATTTTACTAATTTATCTCTACAAATTAATAAATGAGGATTCTCTTTATTTTTGAGTGCTTCGACCTCCAAGAATCAACTAAGCTAATAATCCATTGTCAAAAGTCTAATTCTCTAAAATAAGTATTTGGGGATTTCACCAAAGCATGTAGTACATTATATATATATATATATATATTCATCTTATATGCGAACTTCTCTCTCTTAAGTTTTCTAAGTAACCTTGTCGACAGTTGTTGGCCGATGACTCTCAAGTCAGATTACTATAGAAGCAACATGTGATAAGATTGATTTTAAACTAAGGCGAGGCCCTTGCACGAGGGCGAGCCTATTGATGAAAAAAGTAGCTTGTTGAACTTAGGCGAGGCCCTT